>CAMPET010000132.1:38985-59976 GCA_946803715.1 Beroe ovata
GACAAGGGAATGGGGGAGTTGGGACAAGGGAATGGGGGAGTTGGGACAAGGTAATGGGGGAGTTGGGGCGAGGCTATTGGGAGTTTGGAGGGTGAAATTTTCAAAGGATGGGGAAAGAGTGATTCGCTGGGAAGAGTGGGACCAAAGAGTAGGAGGAACTAGGTAACCTCTCATTTTGAAAAAAAACATTGACATTCGATGATGCAGCAAAGAGTATATTAAAGGCTATAATTTCTAAGTTGCTCTTCATCTTTTCCAAAGAATTTCTTGACTCTTGATAAATCTATTTTCGGTCCTTACTAAACATAGGCACATCACTTTTAATGATGTAAAAGGAACCAATTAAAACAGAGTGCTTGTCCGTATAAAGAATCTTATTACAATGCTGGTAGTAGCATGAGTAAAAGAAAAAGGACCAATGGGCGTGGCTCATGTTCGTTTTGAGATTATCAAGCGGGAGGATCTAACCTGGAAATCCTGCTTCTTGGTAGAGAGTTTTGATCGGTCCATGGTCGATCGTGGAGCTGCAATAACACTGAAACAAGGAGTTGTGCATCAGTGATCAGAAATTCATTGGTTTCCATAGAAACGAGGAAGGTCTTAGCCGTGGAAAAATTCCACGGAATATTGTGAATATATTTCTAGTCCATGCTTAGCTAGCCATGCACTACGTGAGGAGGGGTGAAATAATGATGAGGAAATCAAACAGCTATCATGACGTGTGTCCCTACTCGTCGTATTGGGAGGTTTTGGTTTTCTCCGCGGGTTCTGCTTGTGAAGCATGGGGCTGCCCCGACACCTCTACACAGACCTCCTCCTCCTCCTCAATTTCAGGGTCCATGGTAGTAGATACGGGCGATAGTCGGCGCTAATAGCTGGTGTAAATCGCACCGCGATATAAGTTACAAATATACTGTATAACTCGTGCAACTATAATATGTCCTAACTAACGAAAGTTAGTGCAGTGGAAATAACGACACAAGTGGTTGACTTGTCAGTTTATCTGTACACACGTTCACATATAACCACTTCTCCGATTGGCAATTAAAATCTAGGTAGAGTCGGGTGGGGCTGACGCTCATTGGCTGAGCGGCTTGTCGTGTGATCTCTCCCAGGGACACCGTGCTATGCGTGATAGACACCTGTCCAAATCACGAGTAACAATCTCCTATCCGTTAGGTCGAGCATGGCATAATACTGCCGCTTAATTATCTAGGGCTAGATCACGGCTGAAAACCGTTAATTTCCGCTGGCGCCCGTTTACGATGAACTATGATCGCTGTGCGCGCGCGGGCGTTGGTTTAGTCCGCATGATGATGCGGATATGGTGTGGTGAAATGGGTATGAGATCGAAGTAGTCGGGTGGTCATGAGGGTAATATCATTATATTATTGGGAGTAGAAGTGACTGAAATAGCTGATTGACAGGTGTGGTTGTATAATTGTATTGAGGAAGAAGTTACTACTCGCGCGGAGCTGATTACTGCTTGCGGGGTGGAGAAGTGCACACACCCAGGATTACTACTCAGTGCAGAACCCGGCCGTGAAGTATATCGCTAAGTGGTGGTGGTGGAAAAGTTTGATCACATATATCATGAGGTATGGAAATAGCGGTGGCTTGACACAAATAAGTATTGATCGATTGAACAGAAAATTGAACAGTTATGGCCAATTTTCCTTGCCTTTCCGAACTCTCACTTGAACAGAAGTAGCAGGGTGTAATTGTAATAATGAGATATATAACCTGCTTATGTTGTAATATTCACAGTGGACAAATATAGTCTAAGCACGTACTTGCCATAGTATCTGTGATCATTTTTGAATATTTTCTTGATCTTATGCTTGAGGGGCAAATTCTCTGGGTTCATCGGCAAGTTTCTCTTCTGGTTCTTCATGGAGTCCATGTACTCCTTGTACGCTTTCTTTCCTCCCAGTCTCTTCTCCTTGGCGGGCAGCACCACCGTCCTCCCGTCCTTTTTCCGTTCCCGGGGGTCTATGATCTCGTCCTCGTACATGTACGAGTCATCGTCCACAAAGTCGTCCTCCTCTGCAACTCCTCCCTCGTCGTCCACCTCAATAACGTAGTCATCGTACTCTACCACTCGACTGCTCTTCTCACTCATACCTCACTCATACCACCTGTACCATACGCTACTGCACTGCGTGAGGCGGGGTCATGTATATGGTTGAGGTGGAGGGAGTATGCGCACAGCGCGGGGGCTCAAATAATACGAGATTCACCCCGGTATCAAACCTTGGCAAACAAGAAAATGGAGATTGTTCAATAACTAAACCAACATCTCCGACACAGAACTATCAACACTCAACAGACGGATAGATTGCAGAAACAAAACCATCAAACATACACTCTTCAAGCTATATAGAAAACGGTCGGCATATACTTGTCCGGTACAAAAATACGTGACCCGCTGCAGTGCTCCTATCTCTACGGTACGTATGTCTGTAGGCCGGAAAATACGTGTTCACGTCACTGTTCCCACTTCACGCGCAGAGTCAAGCACAAAGAACAACAACCTCTACAGCTACTGTAATATAGAGAGAAGACGATCGTTCATTGGATAAGAGCGTCCGAATTATCAGAGCGAAGTTAAGCTATAACGAGATAAACGGTCGTAATATACCCCTAACTCCGAGTAGTAAATTAATCACGAAAATACAAAGATATAAATAAAGCGTGTAAAACGACCACGTGCAGTACGCGCCAGGGTGTGGAGTGTGGGAAGTCAAACACAAGGAAATATCTTGTAACTACAAGAGAGGAGAAACAAGGACGGATGAAGGGAGATAAGTGGATAGAAAGTCCTGGGTATTATGTAAGTGGTTGGATAATACCGAGTAACTGTAGTAGACAGCTATTTATATCCCGTTCCCATGACAACCTATCGAGGAGTGTGCCCTTAGAACGAATAAGAGATGTTCTTTAAACTCGAAAAGAACGCTATATCATGTGACGAAAGCAACTCTAGCTAGAAATTACGGCGGATGATCAAGAGTATAGGAGGGAAAAATAGGTTTTGCTCAGCGCTCATATGATATGTCAACTTTTTATATAAATCCACCCCCTCCCCTCCCTTGCTGTGTGATGAGGTTGTGTGTCTGGCCGTTGCTCTTAGATAACTCTAGTTCAGATAATTGTTCAGCTTCTCTCTCTCTTTCTGCTGCTGAGGACACGCCCTTTTCTCTGATAATCATGAAACATTAGTATATAGACAACTTAGGACCTTCCTACTTTATCATATACTACACGTCTATATAATGTAGGGTAATGCCGGGAGTATTTACAGTGGGTCACGTGCATCAGCAATGTCCGGGTAGGGCGGAAAAGAGTCGCAATGAGAGTGCGATTGAAGTGCGCGCGCACACACCAGGGGATCTCCGTGACGCACACAAAGTGGGAGAGACTTTCGTGACGCACATACGACCTGCAGGTTCGTGACGCACGCGTATCCCAGTCTTGACGCACGAGAAGCAGATAATGAAACAGGAAAGAGGAGGTCAGAGTTTCAGTATCATTGAGGAGGACCAAAGAGCAGGGGATAATTTGGTTTGATGTCCGAAAAACTGTAGAGTGTAGCTGGTGTGGAGCAGATCAGCTCACCGTTAATAAATGAAATACATGCAACGCGCACACGAATAATCAGTCTGCATGAGTTAACTGCACCGTACCTCTTTAATATTATAGAGGGAAGCAGAAAAAGAGGGAGAGAGAGTATGTACATTGTCTACTGAGATTGCGGAGGTAGTTTATAAAATAGTACACGCGTATTACAGAGATTAGAGGGGTATATTAAGAAGTTCCAACGCCCTACCCTGGGCTGAGCATGCGCGCACGCGTATGTGTGATCTGTCGTTAGCCGATTTAGGAGTAATAAAAACGACACCTATTGTAGGAAGCGCGGTGCTTTATGAAGAAGTAGCTGGTATAATTTGGAGTACACACAAATCCAGGGCGCGACAAGTGAGGTATACGAGGGCAGGGGGGTGTGAGAAAGGAAGCTTATCACTGAGTTTATTATCATTACGCTGCTCTCTCCCGCGTGCAATCACTCTATCTATCGTGTGTATATTGGTAAGGGAGGGGGATCAGGAAGTGTAATGACTCTTCCCTCGCTTTGTTGCCCGGCGCGGTACTGCATGCATCACGCATTATATACAAGCACAGATCATCACAAAACGGACATCGTGATGATGATGCATCTCTCTCTCTCTCTCATACAATAGTGATGCCTTGTAAATACGCGTTTGCCAATTTGAAGGGGTTATGATGCACTGCGTACATGATCTGTGTGTGTATGTATGTGTTTGTGTGTGTGTGTTTGTGTGTGTGTGTGTGTATTTATGTATGTGTTTGTGTGTGTGTGTGTGTTTGTGTGTGTGTATGTGTGTGTTTGTATGAGTGATCATACAGTAATGAAGGTGCACGCATCGATGAACAGGTATTGTTATGGGGGCACGCATCTAAATGGTGCTAAATAGCCGCCACGCCCCCAGAAAGAGATCCGTCTTGTGAGAATGAGTGAAAGGATTGGGAGAGAGGAAAGCATCGTTTATTTCGGATAAGAACCTCCCTTGTCGTAATCCAAGACAAGGACGGACTGGCCAAGGAGTGAGTGAGAGATGGAGAGAGAGAGAGGGANGAGAGAGAGAGAGAGAGAGAGATAGAGATAGAGAGAGAGAGAGAGCACAACTCTATAATAGTGAATCAAGCAACATATTGTGTATACGGCGCGCGAGTATATAACATCGGATATATATAACGTTCACAACGAACAATGATTAATGAGTCTTATAATCCTGCTGCATCCAATGCAGATTGTGGACTCTAAATCTCTTCTTTACCCGGCTACTTCCGGTATGCGTCGCTTCCCCAGTCATTTCACTGGTCATTTCCCAACAGTTCATAGCGCGCACGCAAACAATGCTACTCCGCAGCTTTTTATATATTGGGGTTGTTTCATGGAGCATATGAGTTCAATTATCTGTGGGGTGGAGCCGAGTTTCACTTCAAGTGTTACATAAGTCATAAAGAGCAATCGAAATATGCAGGAGGATCACAGTATGAGTATGGCCACCACCGCATAATCGTATAGCAGTATAGCATGAAGTTGAACTGTGACCAAATAGGTATATCGATCTACAGAAAATGAGCACTCATGCATGAATTCCTGACAACTCTATTTCGGAGATGCCGAGATGGAGAGCGTCCTCTCCTTCCCCACTATGGGATGAATAAATTGAGCCGCGCGCATATTGAGCCGCGCGCGCATGTTGCTCAACATACCCTCCGCAAGATGTACACTAACCTGTTCAGGTAATCAAGTCGAGTTGTCATACTCAGGATACGTTATCATTGGCATATGATCTGGTGTCTCCAGATAGTCGAGAGTAGATGCTCAGTGGATGCTCACACCAGATCTCGTGGCAAGAGGAGGAGGAGACAAAATGGTAATGGATGAATTATCCGCATCGGTATATTATAACCGGACACATAACAGGAAGAGAGAAGGTAACGGAAGCTGTTGGGGTATATGCGCGGCATGAAAAGAGGGCAACAATCGCCAATTTGTCATATTTCACAGCTTTAATATTATGCAAATTATGCCCAGAATATTGCACGTGACACAAATTACACGTCGTGCGTTAAGCTGCAAATAATGCAGCGAGTCAACAAGATGATCAATCATCTCGGGTGTACAGTTCGAAGCCCCTTCACGAAATAATTATCAAAATATGGAAACTGACATTCCAACTCATTAGGTGCTCATCAGTAGGTCCCTTCCTACTTTGAGCTTCACTGTAGATGGGGACTAAGTGACCAATTATGTCTCCTTCCTATGTCACCTATGTCTTTGTCCGTTGATCCTCAAGAGAGCCGTCGGTTCTGACCACTCAGACCACTGCCTCTTTGTCTTTACGCCAGCACAGGAGAGAATTCGAGTTGACTGTTGTGTAACCTCGAACTGGCGGCGTATCTGGAACAGACATAAGGAACTCCGTAAGCTGGGCTTTGAAGCTCTCCATACGTTGAATGCTGTTTAGGTGATATGGGATAGCATTCCACAGCTTGGGTCCCATAACAGCAAATGAATGTTTGTAAAGGTCCGGTGGAAAGCTGTTGAGTTCCTTTCGCTAATTGCTGATATCTTAGCGATGTTTCCAAGACGGGGCGGTTGACAAATTCGATGTCCAGGTCATTGCTTGTCTTATTATTGAGAATTTTCTACAAAAAATCGATTTAAAAGCGACTTTTAAGCGGTTATAACTGCAGGTATCGCACGTCGCTTTAATAATATCTATTGTCGATTCCAAATATTCGATTCACTTTTAAACCGATTTTATAACGATGTGAAACGATTTCTATCGACACTTTAGCGCTATACGCGCTAAAAAATCGATTCTTCAAAAAATAANTACTGGAAATGTTCACAGATGAATGGAAGTTCCATCAGAGTGTTGTATCTGTTGTGCTGATACGAGATGTACTCAAAAGTGTCTTTGTGAAGAGACATCTTGTTGTTATCTGACCATTGGATAACATAAAGCAAATCATTCTGAAGAGTCAAAACATCTGCTTCACAGTCGATGGACCTGAAGACACGGGTGTCATCGGCAAAACATCTGAGGATAGAGTCAATGACACAGCTGGGGATGTCATTGATAAAGATGAGGAATAGTATCGGGCCCAAAACCGTGCCTTGGATGACGCCACTGATTATCAGTGCAAGGAAGGAAATTTGGCCATTTACAACGACACCTTGCATCCGGTTCATGAGGAATAATGACTCAATCCAATTTATCAACTTAGAGTGGATTCCATAAAGTTGCAGCTTCTTCACCAGGATTTTGTGGTCCACTTTGTCGAATGCCTTGGCATAGTCCAAGTAGATTGATAGATAGTCCCATTTAATCTCGTAGACCATGGCACAAGTTAATTTGATACCAAGGTTCCAACCTCATGATCAAAGAATCTATCTAGAGGTATTCGTTAAGAAACTATAATCGACTGGTGACGTGTGTCTTGCTCAATCAGTGCTTAGTGCTTACTGACTACTCATTGCTCAAGGAACTGGGACATCGTGATACTACATAGTATCACATAATGTGCCACATAATGCGGCATGAATTGTGCTGGTACTTATCACGTCTATTGATGAAGGAGAAAATTACTAACTTAGTGCTCAACTATGATTGACACAATATGATTGACACAATATGAGCTACCCATGATGTAGAGAACACGCAACGTCATCACGACATCTATAATGTGGTTCCCTTGCCACCCCTCCCCATTGTGTGCATGTGGCAATATAAGTAGAACCCCTCAACCCCCCTCCCCGTTACTGCTCCACACAGATAATGGCAATATGATTGATGACACAGAGCTGCGCCATAGTTTCGACAATGGTATCACACCAGCCGCCGTGTGGATTGCTGCATTAACATCACAGACATTGTAGAGGGCATGTCGGGCGAATGACTGCTCTACAATATGCAACACGAATATATGAGCGGAAATAATATAACATTCGGGTTACACTCATATTCCAAACACCCCAAACAGTATCGAAACTGCCGTGTGCCGCAGCAAGATCAACTATAAAACTCTGAAGTGTTCATGTGTTCAGGAGTCATACAGAGCTGTCGAGCATAATGATGAGTATTAGTCACGGCTTGTGTCGGGAAGTATAGCACGCGGTGGAGAATCACACCTCAGATAACATAAGTCGTGTCTCAAAAGCGTCTCAAGACGGGTCTCAACAGTGTCTCACGGGTCTCCGCAGTATCTCAAGACGGGTCTCCGCAGTGTCTCACTGTGATTCTCGCAGTCACTGCCGCGCATGAAACAAGAGCAATCGTAGGGAATGTCATGAAGATAGAGGACCAAGCATTGTGAATTGATCCTTCAAAAGGATTTCAAAAAGGAAATAAAAGAGAAAAATACTGCGGTAAAAATATCCTGAGCAGTGAAAAAATCTACTATTTTTAGGGTTTATTCGACATATTTGAGACCGTATTACATATTTCAACTCCCATGAGTGCCTGGTACAAGATTTATTAACACTCGGAAGAATATCAAGGAAAATGGTTTTCCCTCAATCCTTGACGTATTGATCAGAACTATGATGAACTATCTATTTATCGGATGGATGCAACACAGCACTCTCAATTGAGCTGTGTGGTTGAAACGGAATCGAGAAGAGGACTTCTGATGATCCTGCCAAACTTAGCTAAGGGCGGAGTCCTTAAACGGGAATGACGTAAAACGTGATATTTAAAGATCGGGCTACAAGACCCTTGCTTGAGTAAAACGAGTTCTATATAGGTAGTGATATTCGAGTCCGCGCGCGGTGACGCGCAGCATAAGCAATGTTCTAAGTAGGATCTGCACGTGCATGATCCCACAGTAGATGCAGAGTATGACTGCTCACTGCGGCTATATCGCAGTCCATGAGATGGCCCGTGTATGATATGTGGCTATATTTTCTAGCCAGCGTCCTATTAATCGTCATTGTTAAACAATGAACACTATGATGAATATTTTGACATCAGCCATAAGGCCCAATTCATGTATATTACTATGCAACGCGCGCGAGTGTATGGGTGTGTGCTAATCTTCTAATTGAGTCCGGTAATAATAATTGAGCCGGATTGTGCAGGATTTAAAGGCGTGGTCTGTAATAAAGGGACTGTATGTGATTCGTCACTGCGTCATCAGTTACGTATGCGTCACTTTGAATTAATTGAGCAGCTACACTCGGAGGACGTATGATCACTGGATATAACGCGTGATTTCATCGGACGACGTCCTTTATGCCCACGGCTGATAAAACATTTTAACGTCCACTCCTCATTTCAAATATCATGAAGATTCTCTAGAGTCTAGCGACGAGTATTTTTATAGCGACACTAGTTGCCGAGGTATCGGGGAATACGATTAGGATACGGAGTCAGCAAACTGCTGTAGTATGGCAGACACTCTCATGAATAGAGATTAGGCAGATTCAACACCCTCATCGAGTTCAATCAAATACTCAGCAAAATAACATACGCATATCTCACGTTGCGACGAACATATGAGAGTGACATGCTAATTTCATGGTCATAATATGTACCTAATCATGAATAGGTGCGTTCAGTTCATAAGTTTAAATAGCAATATGCATTCCTAAGAATATTAACTAAGCTCATGATAATCACGTTAATTGATCGCTAATTGAGGGTTAATGACCACCAGTAACTACTATATTACTAAAGTGCACCGCGGGATTGTGTTTTACACGAAATATCGCTCCAGACGCTCTTCTCCCCAATTAGAGCTGCCGGTCAACTAGGATCTACCCACCAAGAACACGTTGCACATGATGACACTATCCAGTACTTGCAGATATTCAGTCACCACGTATAACGAGGATTGTGGTGATTCAGGCAAGACACACATTCCGGAAAAAAGGAGACCACGCCCTGCACAGGACTTGTAGTATCTATAGAAACGTGTGTCTCCCTCCATCGTGTCACAAGAGACACACGTACGCTGCCCGCACTAATTACATAGCAGATCAGTGATAGCCCGCGGACTGGATATACCGTTCCTTCATGCTTGAGCGAGCATTGCTAATAAGTATCAGTGCTAACTGAGTAATTGGATGACGCATCATAGCCTTTCTTTGAATTTGTGCGATAATAATGCTGGATTATGGCTGCTGTATTCGACAGAACGCGCGCATAACATGTCGATAATCGATTGGTCCTCATAACTGAATAACATATTGTGAGCAATTGTCAGGGTGTGTAGTGCCGATTGAGTGTTAATTCTAAAGCCGAGAGATATCTTTAACTCCGAGGAGTCAACTCCATATGTCTTGCTTTCGATCCTAAAAGACATAGTCCTCGATCTAATTTTACCCATACACTCAAATCTCAATAACAGATATCTCATATTGGGATCAAACTCCAATATAGCCATGCGGACTTGAAGTATCATGCATTACAAGGTCTCACGAATTGGTCTAATGATCGCGATAATGCACTCATGCAGATTACACGTCATGCATTGTACACAGATGAGTCTCTAACTTACGAACTGGCGGCAGCATCAATGCTTCGTTTTGGCGGTCTTAAAGAAGGAAAGAGTGTTACTCGTCAGAACTTAAGTGATGTCTCGGTATATATGAATAGACATCACTCATGATATCCAGGGTACTATATTATACACCATTGTATAATAAGTACTCGCACACTATAGTAGTTAGTAGGTAATCTTGTTATGTGGAGCTATAATAGAACTCCATCATTACAAGCCAGATTAAAAGAGTTCGGGTCATGACATGGTAGGAGAGAGTATATATCCACAGAAGAAGATAGTGCAACGTTCCATGAGATAGATAGTAGAAAGGTGGTGGTTTGACTTACGATTTTTTCTTCTTCTTGGCAGCCCCCTGACTCTCTCCAGGTGCCACTTCGATCTCTTGCTCTACCTCATCGGGAACATGATTACTCGTGTCCTCTATTGCTCCTGTGTGAGTGTGAGCGCGTGAGTCTGTGTGTGTGNGTGTGTGTGTCTGTGTGTGTGAGTGTGTGTGTGTGTGTGAGTGTGCGTGTGTACTGTGCACTATGTGTACTGCTCACCTTCCTCCATGTCTTCATCTGGATCTAATGTAGGTTTCGTGTATTCCAAGTACAAGTTTAGGCGACTCTGAAATAAGACGTTACAGACAAAGGCAGATATGATTTGGAGTAAAATCACCCGGCTACACAGTTAGCATAAACAAATAACAACAACAGTAATTGCGATGCTAAGGAGTAACTCATCTATGGCGACAATGATTGCAAATATAATTGACACTGATTGCTTCACTAATTGACACTAATTGTTTGAAGCTGTGAATGTAAAAGAACATCCAGAAGGAGTATTAGTAATGTCATAAGTAAGCCCCCATCTTACACATCCCGTGAACCACACATAGTCAGTTGTGGGGGAGTCAAATGTAGCACTTTCAGGTGATAGGCATGGCGTATGCTGCACTCATGTTTACCTTGCAGAGCTAAAATAACCTAATAATGCTGACCTCTAATCTCGACAAGCATTAACCTGCTCAGAGATCAACATGGCTATAGTCTGTGCAACCACTGACCAGGGGTCACTGAGGACACTGGAGACAGGCTGTGGTCTCACCTGGTCGCCATCACCTCGTTTGAGGTTGTTTTTCTTGAGGTCGTCCTCAGTAGACGCACTGTTAGCACGCCGCAGTTTACCCAGAGAAAACCTGCTACCCCCAGATCGCGGAGACTTGTTTTGAGCGTGGTAACTTGACCGCCGTGAAAAACTGATCTTCTTATTGGACTTCTTCGAGCGAGTGGACTTCCCATCGATTAATCCAGTGGCCGGGACTTCATCAATGTCATGAAGCTGTTCCTTGATAGCATCTTCAATAAAATCATCACCCATAGCACTCAGCCATTAAGACATATGTGATCAGCTTTGGGGGTAATGAGAAGAAATCAACCATGTGGAAAGTATATTGCTAGCAAATTAAAAAAAGACAGAGGGAAGGATACTTTACAGCTGACTACAAAATCGATATAGTCCGACGAGCATGATGAAAACAAGTAGCACCCGACTTCTGGTATCCGATGATGACATGAGACCTTTATTCCTCCCCCTCTCCATGCACACAGAGATATCAGTTGTACAACGCTGTACTCATGTGTTGATAATTGACTGTCCCTCCCTTCTCTAGCTGCTATCTCGAGTATCTCATCATGGTTCCACGATTACACCACTATCATACCAACAACAAGAACAACGAGTTCACGACAGCCAATATATATAGCTATGCGGTTGGGGGAATTACATGTGTGTGTGTTCCATGGGTGGAATCTGATTGACCTCAATGGAATTATAACTCAAACAGCACAATTACTGATAATCAGTAAACCGGTATAATACATGTCCGTAAGAGACCGATAGTACGAATATCACTGCTGCAGTGCACACATACACTGCTCGACCTAGGACCGGGTATTATGAATTATCATGATTAACGTGAGGAATCTCGGATCAGCTATAGCTGCGGCCGCTGCCAGTGGCACTATAGATCCGCTACATCACAACAGTAGTAGTACTGCTATACTGTAACGATATGATTATGGAGACATCAGTATACTGTAGAGTGTAGGGAGGATATCCATATTGTACCGACAAAGGATTATAGAGAACAGGAGGGGGGGGGCTAACAAAGAATATAGCAAAATGATGCTGCAAAAAAGTGTGCTGCAAAATATAAAGCTGTGCAATAATATGTTGCTTGTGGGGATGCAATGTGGTTGTATTTCATTCACAGCATATATAGCATTATTTCGGGCAACACTGCTGCGACCCTTCACTTACTGTACGCTGCTGGCGGACGTGTGTGTGTGTGGTGGCGGGAACTATTCTGGACGAAGCATCTGGACAGGACATATAATGTGAATCAGAGATAGGGATTACAATACAACGTCCGGATCCCAGCAATAATTCGGTGTAAATTTGGCATGCACCAGATTGATACGGGACGCTATAATAATCGCTGAGAGTAATTGTAATCTAGACGAATATCATGACTATGTATAAAGTAGCTGGTAATGTTAGTGGAGATACACTCCACTAACATCTGTAGCTCAGATACGACTATTTAACCGAGTGATCATATCAATACTGGTGTCCGTAATGGTATCAGTAAGTTATGACGATTGAGTATCATATTCGTCACAGAGGCCTGTTATGACGTACTGTATACTGGTGTCAACGAATTGCTACGTCAGAGTTATGCAGTGGTGTCAGCACGTTATGACGAATGAGCACTCCATTCGTCACAGAGACCTGTTATGACGTACTGTAAACTGGTGTCAACGCATTCTTACGTCAGAGTTATTCTGTGGTGTCAGCAAGTTATGACGAATGAGTCTCCCTTTCGTCACAGAGACCTGTTATGACGTACTATATACTGGTGTCAACGAATTCCTACGTCAGAGTTATGCCCGTGCTAGTTAGAGGAGCTAACTACAACCAATGCAGGTGATCGATGAAAGTCCCACTAACATTATCATGACTCGGAGGATGTGTAGATCATGGTGGAAACCCCTTCATGAGACAAGATAGTAGGAATGAGTCTTGAGAGAGGGGAACTCTACTAACTCGCGATCATTCGAGACTGGAATATTATTCAGAGTATTACAAGATTAATGACGGATCTTATTCAGAGCTGTTGGTCGCTGGTCATTGTTCACATAATGTATCATGCTTATACCCCCATAACATGATTATATTATGTGTACCTCGCTTGAATGAGGATGTCAGGGAAAACTCCAAGGATGGACTTCGCACTGCACGCGGGGGCCTCCTCATTGGGGCTACACAAACACGTGTTGTACCTATCTCATTCATCACCTCAACAGTCTATCAACCATATCTAGTCTACTCGCGGGAACCCAATGAAAAAGCAACTACTCAATAACTACTCCCCCGCTATCCAAAAAGAGGTCCTGCCCCGCCTATTATTGACAGACAAGGGGGCGTACCCGAGGGCCGAGATGTGAGAAACTTGTTGACAAGATGCTGAACAAGTGTTGTTTCATAAAATGCATGGAGAGAGTGCTCACCAATAGAGATTGATGCAGCAGTTACTATAAATGGTTTGGTTATAATATTCAGTAAGGCATACATAAAATATATATTNTCATATCAATACTGGTGTCCGTAATGGTATCAGCAAGTTATGGCGAATGAATCTCCACTCGTCACAGTAACCTGTTATGACGTTGGCATTGTATTCCCACGTCAGAGTTATGCAGTGGTGTCAGTAAGTTATGACGATTGAGTATCATATTCGTCACAGAGACCTGCAATGACGTAATGTATACTGGTGTCAACGAATTCCTACGCCAGAGTTATGCAGTGGTGTCAGCAAGATGTGACGAATGATTATCCTATTCGTCACAGAGACCTGTTATGACGCACTGTTAACTGGTGTCAACGTATTCCTACGTCAGAGTCATGCAGTGGTGTCAGCACGTTATGACGAATGAGTCCCCCATTCTCATAACGTGCTAACTCGCGATCATTCGAGACTGGAATATTATTCAGAGTATTACAAGATTAATGACGGATTATATTCAGAGCTGTTGGTCCCTGGTCATTGTTCACATAATGTATCATTATGCTTATCCCCCCATAAAATTATTATATTATGTGTACCTCGCTTGAATGAGGATGTCAGGGAAAACTCCAAGGACTTCGCACTGCACGCGGGGGCCTCCTCATTGGGGCTACACAAACACGTGTTGTACCTATCTCCTTCACTACCTCACCAGTCTATCAACCATATATAGTCTACTCGCGGGAACCCAATGAAAAAGCAACTACTCAACAACTACTCCCCGCTATCTAGAAAGAGGTCCTGCCCCGCCTATAGTTGACAGACAAGGGGGTGAGATGTGAGAAACTTGTTGACAAGATGCTGAACAAGTGTTGCTTTATAAAATGCATGGAGAGAGTGCTCACCAATAGAGATTGATGCAACAGTTACTATAAATGGTTTGGCTATAATATTCAGTAAGGCATACATAAAATATATATTTTCTATAATGAGTGCGTTTTCTGCTTAAGGCTAGAAGCTTGACCTAGGGCACAATAGACACCACACACACGAAGAAATATAGCTAATAGCGAATACAGCAGTTTCAAAGCAATAATAAAGCAGCGAGAGTTTATGTGGCTGCAACAGAGAATTGTTGCACAGTCCGAGGAGTTTCAGCAACATTGAATAATTGCTACCCGCACCTCGAGCACCAGCAACAGAGAACTGCTGCTGGGCAATTGCGGTTGCTAGCAACATCAAAATAGCTTACCTCGCCCACTTTTCCGTCACGATCACGTAGGGGGACGGTAGCTTCCTGTGATCCGAGTCTCACAAGGTCTTTGAGAGGAAAAACAGCTTCTCCGAGCAACCTATATATCAGAGAATGTGCTGTTACATGATGAAGTAATGAGTTAGCAACACGAGCTTTCTATAGGTTGCTAGCAACATCTATAACAAAATAATGAGGAAATATATGACGTATTCTAGAGGTAGAGTTGACAATTTATATCATGCTCGTAACGGGTGGGGGAGGGGTGTGTGTCGCATCATGATCACAATATATGTTACCCAACACACACACGTACGGACGCATAATACTGTCATTATGCATGATTGTACTATTATCATGCGCTAGCTACACGTACTCATATAGTTAACAAAGGCTGTGAATCACAACCCGACCCATACTATAACATAGTACTTATACAACAAACAGAGAGATATATCAGTATTATACGTGAGGAGATACTATTATACGTCAACATAATATGATATTATCCTCGTCGCTAACAAAGCGGGGAGGATGAGGAATTAGACGAGAAGAAGGAAGAGTCAGACAAGTATCCCTCTGTGCGAGCGGGCAGCTTCGGGATGATATCATCTTGCTCCGTGCGGAGATGGGGAGTCCAACATACTAATTATCCGAGATTATAGTTACCAACTAATTACAGTTCACGTTGTTGGATATCTAATTGTAGTCACTGAACGGCGGAAAATTAAAACTGTAACGTTATATGTTTACTACTATAATGATGGTTGTTTTGAGATTAAACTTCCGACTTCATGGCAGAGGTTCATGTTTATTTCAGTGCAGTACAATAGAAGTAGAGACGTCCACCAGGGCAGATGGTATTCTTAAGAAAGGTAGAGGACGGAAAAGAGGGGAGGAGAATGACAGATGGGTATTGTCGATATGGCTATCTATTGGAATGTGGCTACTGGCTACCTATCGGAATTCATATTTGGGCAGGATATGAAGATGCCAGCGTGCATATTCTACTCAGTCACGTATTCTATAGTATGAGGTAAGTTGAATATTACAACTTCAGCTGGGAACTGAGATGCAAGATCGGTGTTGGTTTAAACAACTGTTAATAAAGGATGTCACCGTTTTATCATCCATCGTAGAACTCATAGGGAGACACTAAATCAAGCTACATAAGAATTGCAGAATGCGGGGGTTGGCTGAGGGCCCTTTAGAAAAGGGTTTGTCGGGACTAGCAAAATCACTATTATAGATGAAGGCAAGTTTCACATGGAACAGGTCTATGATAGTGGGAGATGCTTTTCTCAGTACAAGCAGGAGGGCGGGTCCAATGCTTATGAGAGGAAAAGTGATCGTATACGATATGTGTTCTGACGATGTGGACAACGCACACACACACATGCACACACACACACACACTCACACTCACACANCAGACACACACACACCGTACACACGCACAGTGCACACCACACATACACACAGCGTGACACGATATGATGGGAATATATATTTGAGATTCCGATTCATTTTCATCTCTTTCTATAAGTTCTGAGGAGCCATGCAATCGCATGCGAGTTTAAACTGGTTACTGGTAACAGTTACGCTATGTAGCATTAACGAGCTGTAACTGACATACGTGTACGATATGGAAACAATATATATCGCCCATCACAGGATGATAATGGCAGCTCGGTATGAATAGTAAAGGAAGGATTGCAATGGTAATATATTTGAAAGGACCGGGTCTTTGAAATCGCTTCAAAAGAATCATCGAGGACGACAAAATACTCCGATTCTAAGGAATCCATTCAGAGTATAGGTATTCACTGAGAATAACCAATGACATTGAAGCTGCTATGGGTCAGTGGGTCACTCTTGCAGTCATGATTGAAGATTGAATCATGGAATCAAGGAAATCACCCAAAGGCACCATCTAAGACATGGGATTCTTTTCTGACAAATCTATGTTGAATTCAACTCCAAATGAGCTCAACTATATTATATTATCGGACCGCAGTGTCGCACCACAGTGTCGCACCGCGGTGTCGCACCGAAGTGTCGCATTGGATGAGAGTAACTGGGAAAGTAAGGCTGACTCACAAGCTAAACGAGGGTGAAAGGTGTATTACACATGTGAAATGTGGTGCCCATGCAAGGACACGGAAATTAAGGGGCAGTGTAGTGGGCGCTATACGGCGTTTAGGGGGTAGCGTATGATGATTAACCCCATTATAAACACACACATGAGTCTAATTACATGCGTAAAACACTCCATGTCATTGGGGGGAAGAGGGGGGCAGATAAGCGGGTATACATAANACACACACACACCGTACACACGCACAGTGCACACCACACATACACACATCGTGACACGATATGATGGGAATATATGTTTGAGATTCCGATTCATTTTCATCTCTTTCTATAAGTTCTGAGGAGCCATGCAATCGCATGCGAGTTTAAACTGGTTACTGGTAGGTAACAGTTACGCTATGGAGCATTAACGAGCTGTAACTGACATACGTGTACGATATGGAAACAATACATATCGCCCATCACAGGATGATAATGGCAGCTCGGTATGAATAGTAAAGGAGAGATTGCAATGGTAATATATTTGAAACAAAAGGACTGGGTCTTTGAAATCGCTTCAAAAGAATTATCGAGGACGACAAAATACTCCGATTCTAATGAATAGGTTCTAAGGAATAGGTTCTAAGGAATAGGTATTCTAAGGAATAGGTATTCACTGAGAATAACCAATGACATTGAAGCTGCTATGGGTCAGTGGGTCACTCTTGCAGTCATGATTGAAGATTGAATCATGGAATCAAAGAAATCGCCCTAAGGCACCATCTTAAACATGAGATTCTTTTCTGACAAATCTATGTTAAATTCAACTCCAAATGAGCTCAACTATATTGTATCATCGGACCGCAGTGTCGCACCACAGTGTCGCACCGAAGTGTCGCATCGGATTAGAGTAACTGGGAAAGTAAGGCTGACTCACAAGCTAAACGAGGGTGAAATGTGTATGACACATGTGGTGCCCATGCAAAGACACGGAAATTAAGGGGCAGTGTAGTGGGCGCTATACGGCGTTTAGGGGGTAGCGTATGATAATTAACCCCATTATAAACACACACATGAGTCTAATTACATGCGTAAAACACTCCATGTCATTGGGGGAAGAGGGGGCAGATAAGCGGGTATACATAACACCCAGGATGGGGGGCGGGGGGTGTGTAACCGGATAGAGATAGATCCTCTCTAAACTGGGGTAACAAAGGGGGGAGGGGTAGAGAGAGCAGGGGGGAGAGTTAGGACACATACTGCTGCTGCACTGGGCTGGTACCATGACTACTATTTTATTATCTGAGAACTAATATTGTGGAATCTATTATAGATGGAGAATATCATAATATGGGTGTGGTAGTCTCCCTCCCAATGGAAGCACTGCGCGCCGCCCCGCTGAGCACT
Organism: Beroe ovata; assembly: GCA_946803715.1. NCBI lineage: Eukaryota > Metazoa > Ctenophora > Nuda > Beroida > Beroidae > Beroe > Beroe ovata. The sequence continues at coordinate 57,375 of CAMPET010000132.1, forward strand.
GATCATGAACTGGCGCGCGACCCATGATATACCGGCTGTGTGCTATCAGAGAGACAGGGGGATATTACAGGAGGGGTATCATAGGAGGGATCCCACTCGGTGGCTGGGTTAGCATGTTACCCTCCTCCATGGCCATGGATACAGCCAGTATATAATATGCAACTCCTATCATTATAGGTTATAATTGGGGCGTGGTATCTGCAGGACCACGAGACAGAGAGCAGTAGAGAGAGAGGAGTAGCAAATGAAATCTCAACTCAAATCAATGTGCGTTGTCAGCGCAGATCTGTGGATTTGTTGACAATTTAATTCTCTAACATTGCACGATCATTAAGAGAGCGATTACTAACCCACGCATGCCCAGGACTTCATAATTCCCATGCCGTCAAATGCCGGGCTACCTCAGGAAATCTTATCTTATAATAACATGATATTAGGTATTTGATTTCGATAATATCATCTCAATTATCGGCATCATGGAGGAAATTATTCCCATTATTACCGAGTGTTTTCACACAATGCGCCTAATCACGGCAAAGTGCATGATGATCCAAGGATAATTATTTCCCAAGATCAGGGAGTAAGGAGAAAGGGAGTGATGGGTTAGTCAGGGGTAGTCCACAAACAGACACTCGCCAGACGCAAGGTAGGTACTAAAGATCTCACGTACTATAAATAAATAAATTATGACAAAAAGTCGTAGAAGGTAGAATAAGGGTGGGGTGTTGTTGTGATGGATAATACCTATATGACAGCAAGTAATAAGTTCGGAGTATAGAATGCCGCCCATTGGCAGATATGAGGACTGTACGATAATATTCGTATCCTTTCCAATAATATCATAGGATAAGGATATAATATCTCCGAAAACGGCAGATCTGAGAGATAGCGACTGAGGAAGTTTCAAGTACATGATTTTGATGAAATTTCTCGAGAATGGATCACGTGGACTAAATTCAGATTTATTTTTGAGGCAGTATGTAAACAATTTGCAGATATTGTGACAGATAATTGTAACTGATTACTGCGGGGTAGATCTAGGTAACAGGTATGGGGAGGGTTGGAAGTGTATGGAAGTGTATTGGAGTGTATTGGAGTGCAGCTGCAGTGCGAAGCTAATGATTCTAAAGAGTTCTATTCAGATAAATCTCATACTGGATATATAGTTACTGGAGGTGGTATCCGGTGTATATCTACATCATGGTTTACGAGTATCGTTATGATACACCCCGATATTGGGAGATGCCAGGGAGGGAAAGAGTGGCAATTGTTCGGAAGCAGATCTATCAGAGTAAATAATTGATGATATTCAATACAGATAGTTGATTCGTAAGAAGAAAATGTATCTGATAAAATGAATGCCCCCCCACATTTGAAATAAAGAAGAAATTCTAAATAGCAAGCTAACTGACATCCCGTTCCTGTAGTAAGTGTGGTAATGAAATACTAGTAAGATATTATAAAATATTTACTTGTTTTTGAGTATCTTTTCATAGTCGTATACTTTGATGAGGAGTACGCTTTCCTCCGTGAGGGGCGTGTATCTCTTCCAGGTAAATGTCTGAAGGAAGGGAATCAGTGAGATGGATGCGGCTTCCGGGTGTACTATAGGTTCCTTTTACCTATAGTACACGCCACACGGTGGTGCCCACAGTGGGCTCGCGATGGTCAAACTAGCAGCTGCTGGTGACAGCCATGTCATGACAGTCACAGACACACGAAGACAGTCAAGCATGTGACAGTACCCACCTCGTTCCACTCTGGATTCAATTCACTGTGAATAACTCTGGTAGTTCGTTTGATTCCTGAAATAGGAGTATTTTACAATTCGCACCGAATAGAAGAAGCCGTCAAAAGCACAACTAACAGTTATTTTAGGAAGGATGAAAAGTAACACATTTTCATTTGGAAACCCATGACCCAAGGAACAATGAGTGACAAATGGTGAAATTCGACTCGAACCGATGAAACCAAACCAACCTTCTATTTCTAAGATAACATGAGGGTCACTGTACCCAAAACGCTCCACATTTTGGAGGTTTAAGGCATTTCTGACAAGAATGTGAACAGTCCCCTCCCCACTCATGTCATTTCATATAACACAGATAGGGATTAGTTCAGGGAAGTGTGTAGGTAGTTCAGTGGGGTCTGATGGGTTTACAGTTCTGATAATCGGGAAACGCTAATGATGGGTTGAAAACGTGGCTCTTGTGAAGCGGATCTTGTGGAGCGTCTTGAGTAGGGCGTGCCGCACAATCCTTGATAAACACAGTCAACCACTAGCAACCCTGCATGCAACTCCTACTACCAAGGAGGGGTTAGATATCGTAGTATGTGTGTGTGTGTTTGGCAATTTAGCAAAAAACATAACAACTCAGAGCAAAGAGGATGAAATTGTCGAAAAAATCTCATATTGGAAGGGATGTTACGAAGTACAAAGTTAATATCGAGGTTCAAACAAAGCCTTATAGGGCCATACATAGGCCATTTCATAGTCTATTTCAAGAACCATTGTCGGTAATATAATAGTGTGCTGTCACTGTTTCAACTAACTCACAATTCTCCATGCGCTGGATTTACTATTGATGCTATGGGGGGGGGG
>CAMPET010000132.1:60386-95370 GCA_946803715.1 Beroe ovata
TTTTGTGTTGGTGTGTGTGTGTGTGTGTGTGTGTGTGTGTGTGTGTGTGGAAACTAATGATTGAGACACTCATGCGCTACTGCTGGGTGGCTACTTTCTATCGGACATGTGGTAACAATGGTATGAGAGACAGCCAGGATACACCAGATATCGTGATATCAGCTCCACAACTCCGGCACTATAATTATACTCCATATCGCCAAAAATTGACTTACTATTACTTCCTTCTTGCAAATTTGGGAAGTATACTGCTAACGGGCAGCTGATCAGCTTCGCCGTAGAAGAGAGTTTCTACAATGCGACACAGCCTCTGCTTTTCATTCATAGCACTAACGTTCTGTCATGGTTAGTGCTATTTTGCAAAGATTTCAGTAAAATCAGTAGTTTTTAACCTCAAAATTAGGAGGATTTTAGCATCGGGATCATGTGGTATTATAGAGACAGGAACAATATCATGGTCCTCATAACATTACCATATTCCAGGTTAGTGCGGTGAAGAGAGGTACAGAGCACCATCTGATCGAGTAGCGAGCACAGTTACGTGGTTACAGTATGAAAATACGTGCTCAAATATGCACGCACTTTCGAGTAATCGTGAATAGAAAAGGTCGCTTTTAGGCATAATCAGAGTCATTATCCTATTACTAGTTGTAAGATACTATAGCAGTCAGCTGTTGTATTGCACAGGCTGTGTGAAAAGAGCTGATATAGGTACCTATACGACCGATACTGTGGGTGGGTGTGTGTGTGCTCAATAGCGATTGTGGTGTGTAGTAGCAGTGAGTGTGGTAGGAGCATTACAGCTGCCTGGTAATTTTATACGCATAATCTATGACCACCAGTATATATGGGGTGTGTCACAAGCTTATGATTGTACAGCTCCACTATATTATGGAGGAGTAGATGTGTGTGTGCATGTGTGTGTGTCTGTGTGTCTGTGTGCTGACAAATCATCATGCGCACCATCAGTCTACCAAACACATTATACAAGGTATGATTGATATGTCTTTGTTGGAGAAGTCTCCCAATATGGGCACACCCCACTCAATGACACACCCAATATGGGCACATCCCACTCACTGACACACCCAATATGGGCACACCCCACTCACTGATACACCTAATATGGGCACACTAGACACCACTATGAATACGGGTACACTCTTTACATTGACAAGACCAATATGGGCACAAGTCCCATTTGGGAACAATCCGTAGCTTACCAATAGAAAATGGTTGATCATGATAATCAGCAGTAATTGAGGATTGAATCACCGATCAGGGTGCTTCGCTCGGAATCGAATGGTCTAAACTCTAAAACACCCAGCTTAAGTATGATATGAAATCAAGTCATCAAACCAATCAGTCCACACTAATAATAGCAGGATATCAAAGCATATCGCATTATCGCAAACCTGCACGTCACATACAACTCACTGTTGAGCACGATATCGACGTATATTCCATCGGAACGTAAGAAGTTACAATGAGAAGACAGGTCAAAGCGGAGATTCTGGACTTTGACCGACATCCTGTACTCGAGCTCGCAGGGCGAACACATACGTTTGAAGAACGTGCTCATACGGGAACAATCAGGGTACACGTGTAACTGCGAGGTACTACGATATAGGAAATGAAGGGGTTCTGCATGGGGTGCTATATAGTAGGAGCATGCCTGTTATAGTAGAAGTGGTGTGTAAAAGAGTGAGCCAAGTTGAACACTGAGTAGGAAATCGTGCGATACTTCTGATAGAAAGACGCACTTCAGACACTTCAGTGGTAGGTATTACTGGAGGGGTTGTGTACTTTCATCCTACGACAATAGTGGAGTTCTCTGACGAAGAATAGTGAGTCTATAATATTGAAAGGACCAACTGTTTTATCCGGTTTTTTGACTCATTATATAATCGATTATTAACGGGTTAGTAAAGAAATGATCGGTAATCTGAAGTTCAGCTTGGATTAATGAATTGGAAGTGTGGATATGGATGATTGGAGTATGGGTGCAACTACCAGCAGTGGGTACTACTAAAGCCTCTGATACATAAATACATGTGAGAGAGTCTGTATGCGCAGCATGCAGTACTGTGCTCCTTCTATCTGGACATCCATGCACCAATCTCCAGTCATTACTCATATTATGTGTACCCCTGCGAAGCACTGCAGTACATGCTCCAGCTACAGGCTATAACAGCGCAGATGCACTAACAAAATTGCTAATTTCCTCTGTTATTCCTCACAATTTGTGTGAACTTTCCTCACATGGGTGATTGCTCACAACTCACTAGCATAATATTATCGGCATGTAATCGCAGTAATGGTGTGCATTGAACTATCAGGATATGTACTTTCGCACAATATTATTACTGGTGAGACAATCTTATCGATACCGGCCAATGGCCATTGGGACTGGCGAACAAAGTGGAACCCTAAGATTATAACAGTGCTCGAAATGAGGTGTTGCAAGACTGCGCATTGCAAAACAGAACGTTATATGCGACATAGTAACTCATGCAATCACAGGATGTGTAGGGTTTGAGTGGTGCAGTTGTAATCAATATCAGAGAAAAAGAGAGGGAGGGAAGGAGGGCGTTACTTGTAGATAGATTACTATAGTCACGTGACTGTATAAAAGAAGTGACCCCTACAGGCCTACAAGTGACACTACCACCAATCAATAATCCGAAGAGTGCCACAAACAACGAATGTTACAGCTATGACTGTGTGAGAAAGTTTGAGGTAGGCGGTGAGGAATAAATGTGTGTGTGTGTGTGTGTGTGTGTGTTGCTTGTTACTTACAATTAGCGCTTCTTGACAGAGGTTTAGCAGTCCACAGTTCATTGCAGATATCTGAAAAATTTATTTTAGTTTCGGTAAGTATAAATAATGGTCCTCAAACCTCAATATAAGTTGTACCAAACCGCAAATCTGAGCCGGACCGTCTTTACCACAAACACATACATACAAGGTGATCTCATACAAACACATATCATACAAACATGCATCATGNATGATGTTGAATACCATAATCAAGTTTTTCAGATATCCTGATTGGTGCTTCTCATAGGCGTGCGTTCAGTTCGAGGTCAGTGTGTCTGGTGTGTGCAACGATTGTCATAAAGATGAGTACGTCCATTGATGAGATTTTCAACAAACATCTCAGATTCAGTTTCAGGTAAACTCGGCAGGAAATCTCGGTAGGATCAATTACCAATCATGCATCATGATGCACAGAACTGCAGCAGGGAACGCACATTGCAGTGAACACATGTTTTCATGCGCCCCCCTCTCCTTTAACAACACAGGAACACACGTCACCCTCACAGAGCATGATACGTGATAATATCTAGCAACTTTGCAAAAATTGCACAATCGCGAAATCTATGAACACATGTGAACCACTCATGTGTTATGGTATATCTACAGGACTCTTCCAATGTGTGATGGTGGGCTTATTGTGGAGTGCCATTTAGAACAAATTCATCACTACAGTGTCACCAGAAAATCAGTCATGAATCATAGTATTGCCACAATTGTCAATTGTGCCATGGTAGTTTCAAACTGGATATCAAGGGTCAGCAAATGATGAATAAACTATAACATGAATTAATGGGACCAGCTTGATACCACCCCAATGGGAAGATCCTATGAATCAGATTGTTAACATGGCACCGAATAACACGCTGCAAAGCACTATCAAAGCTCGGCAGATAATCTCTCCTGCAGCAGATCACTTGTCACACCGGCCTGTATCACTCAGTGACTAGTGGTAACATGATGTGCGGATAAGCTGGGGTTCAGAGCGGCCATATCATATATATGTGTGGCGGTAAAGTCTGGTGCAGACAGTCAGACCCGCCACCCGCTAGATTTGGTACAATTAGGTGGGATCTAGTGTGCTATGAAAAGGCGTGTATTATATACCACAGTGTATCAATATCTCTATGTGCGTGTACAGCTTGTGTCAATTATTATCATCACAATTGCAATGACACATCACACAATGACGTGTACCTGAGTATTCGACCTCCACAAAGCGATGGGCTGGTCCCGATATGAGCGGGAGACTGGTTCCCCTCCTCACTTTCACACACAGCTGTCCCGGTCGACCACTCTGTCCACCACTGGGTCCACCACTCTGCTCGGGGTCCGCCACCACGGCGGCGGCGGCGGCAACCTTCTCGTCCCTCTTCTCCACCAACACGTCCTGATCCGAGGTCGCGGACAGGAACCGGGACGCAATCGTCATGGCAACCGGTAACAGAAACTGAGAATGTTCGAGATGCACGAAGATCAGATGTGTACTACTACACGATAAGAAGAGTGGTAGGGGACACACCTGTCAGACAGAGTACTCCAAACCCTAATATCAATATTTTCCAATCACTACTTGTTATACTGACAAGTAGCTACTACTAGCCTCTCTGAGACATTGGATGAGAGCAATTGTTTGTCCCACCCCATTGGTTGGGGCGAGAGTCACGTGACACGAAACCCAGTGATTATTGTTATTACATTAACCCCCGCTGTTGCTAACCACTGCACCAACACCACCACCACAAGATGATCACCCATCACACAATATCTTTATGGTGGGAGAATGCTGGCGTGCGTGCGGGCGCGACACACCATGAATAATCACCCCCGGCGTTGCAATTTGAATTCACAAGATCTGCACCATAATACCCTAATCATCACCACTTCACACAATCTGGTGTGTGAAACACTTTTCTCTCTCTCACTCACCCACCCTGCAACTGAATGCATGTGTCACGTGACAGAGCTATTGTATCTGATATGGTGACATGTGCCACTCATTATATAATGCCTGCTTACTACTACTACTACTGACGTTAGAGCGGCACACCCACCGGCTAATACAGTAATTGGTCCGTGACGTCAGATCTCCCTGCCACTCCCCCGCCGCCGGGGGACAGTGTATCTGAAAACCGGTCTGCTGGGACGGGTGTAGCTCCAGCTATAGTTTATCAGCAGAATAGTAGACTCTATCCAGTGGTGACTTGGTTAAAACGATCCATTGACACCACCGTCATATAATGGATGAGCATAAACCGCGTGCACTGCTCATTATCATCGCTTCATTGCAGGGAAATAAACTAGCAGTACCAAGCTTAGTCATGATTGCCTAATCGGAAATTGAAATATGGAGTGAATCCAACTGATTACAGAGCCAATTAGACAATTAGTCTTTAAAAGTTTGAGGCACACGCCCAGTTCCCGCTTGCGGATATAATATCATGGAGAGTCGGATATAAGCATGAACTCCCACTATCGCATTGTATTATTCAAGTCCAGGGTAAGGACACTAGGTGGTGCAAACTGCAAACCAGAAGATAACACGTCATACTTATGACACCATGTTGGTCAACACCAGTTGGTCATTATTCCACACAGAAATATACTTCGGTATCCGTCCAGTGCACTTAGTCTTGACACCACCCTAGTGTGACTAATTCTAACATGAGGAGTGAGGCCGGGGTTATTTTACTTTAGAGACATAACGTGAAACATATCTCTGAAGTCGGAAACGAGTTCTTTTTCGACACAACAGCATAGGTATCACAACGAGTGTCATATAGAATGAGACGTGTCCGGTTGACACATGAGATCCCTCTGGCTAGTTGAGATTTACTCTTGACACCATCAATTCAAGCACCTTGTAAATCTAACTCCTGTGACCTGCATTACGTATGATATTGGGAAGGCTGCAGTTATAACATCTGTCAAGGGAAGTGTCACTGGCCGGTGACTGATGTATGATGATCCATTTCACGATAGGGCCATTATATGGATTGCCACCTGCAGCGATCCAAGACAGGGCTGGTGTATTGTGGTGCGTTATCAGAAAATGACTGAATAAAACGGTTTGAGTTAGGCTGCAAATGAAATACAAATTCGAATCTATTTCAATATAAACAAAGGTTAACAGCTCTAGTGGTAATGATAATGGCTTAATTACGAGATAATTGATTACTTGTGGCGGAAATATTCAGAACGGTCAAACAATCGTGTCGGCGTTTCATGGTGATTTCACCCGTAATAATAGATGATCAACACTGGTAATTATGAACAAAAGTAGGCACTAGGCGTGAATTTGGTCGCGATACTTCGTCTGTTCAGGCCGTCGGGAATGCCATACGAATGATCAGTTATTATGGATGTTGATACGGGTAGTGGGCGTTCATTCTAGCAGGTAGTTTATATTTAGCAGTGCAATGAGTGATGGATACAGGTATAAAAGTGCTATCGATACACTGGGCGAGGAACACAGTTTACTGTATCGTGTCGTCTATCTGTTCAAGCTGGGCAACAATTTCATGACTTCACACTCTGTTTAGGTGTATGCCTGCTCATATTAGATGAGAGATGACACTCACACACACGCATGCGCACGCCGCACAAACAGATTTGAACTTGTGCGACCTTCATCTATAACAAGATTGCTCTTAGCACAATGGGGCCACATAGTTGCAATGACCACAAGGCTTGCGATCTCTCTATCATACAGAACGAGAAGGGCAGCAACACCACGAAACTTCACACTCGATACATCACAGCACGAAATATGGTACAAGCTGAACTTGAAGTGAGGAGTGCACAGAAACACTGACAGAGAGCTTATTGGAATCAAATGCTTAAAGTTGATGGGCCTATCAGAGAATGGACTATGACAGGCTTCCTTCTCTGAGTCGGTCAAGGATAATCCCCATTTTGCTACCAGAAATCTATGTAGACTTGGCCCGATATATTATGAAGAAACCACGAAATGCACTGGTGTCAATCAAACATCGAAACTCTACAGTAGGTTGAGAATACAATATAGCGAGTGTTTGCACGATTAATTGAGGGGGGCTTGAACTCCTTTGTTTGACTCATACATATTACATACAGAGCAAAACCAGTAAGCTTGTTAACATGTGAGCAATAAAACAATGGGCAATTGGGTCAAATATTGTGTGGGCTTAGGGAATTTTGGTGGAAATACTTTCTTGAACCATTCATTAGAGTTTTTTGTAAGCATTTGGAGGGTTCATATTTTTCCTGGGTTCTAAGAAGAGTGGTCAAACTTAAAATGGGGATAAACAACACAACAACACCTGTGACACCCGATCACGCCCCAACCTATATCTCATAAATATCAAGATCATTATCGTGGTAATTAGTGAGTAATTATCACATTTATCTGAGGGCAAATTAGTTGATATTAAACTAATTATAGCGGTTTGATGTTTAGCAGGGATCTCAAACCAGGATATTGAAGATCGCGCGCGCGTCCCATCGGCACCCTCACATTCTATAATCACTATCAGTGTCGCTTGGTCGCGTGATACCACACAGGTAGTGTTACATTGACCGATACATCGTGACCACCTTGGTAAACGTGTATTGGTCATGTTGGTATCTATGTATTTTGCACCATGATGATCCATGTGACATTGTCACATGTCAGTCGGTAATGGATGGGAAATAATTTCTTGAACATCCTGGACCTGTTTCGTTACCTATTACCTAACGGCAATGCTGATGGTGAGCTTAGTGTGAAATGCTATATTCGAAAATAAGCTGTGATCAGCACTGCTGATATAGTGATAGACCCTGATATAACTCATATATAAACAAGTGAGTGAGGCTGATGAAAAGCTGATGAAAAAGAGAGCCCCTTCACGAAAAAACTAAAAAGAGACATATGGAATTCCCAAATAGACGCGAGCCAAGGTATTCTTACTCCATTTAGGGAATTCCGAATGTCTTTCAGAGTGAGGGAGCCCCGATGAATGACAATAGACGTGCGACACACAATAATAATAACGATATCAAAGTAACACGGATGTGACGAAATGATGGCAGTACGCACTGTCGTTGTAAAATGTGTCGACTGATCACTTGTTTAATCGACTCTGACAGCTATATTCTGTTACTGACAGTGGCATAATCTTGGTAGTAAGATAGCCGCAGGATGCTAATTGACTATTCATATCATCACATCTACAGCTACTTCTTATTGTAGATTGTTTGTGCGTATGCTGATACAGATCACTACTATACCAAACCAATTACAAAACACGATTGATAAAGCAAATAAATATTCGACACCTCCTCAAACGTGCGCGAAGCGGCCAACAAATCCTCATTAGGTCATTAGTACTGTCAATTGCTAATTGACTGTACTGTCAATTGCTAATTGACTGTACATACTAACAAAGAATGGCAACAATGTCAAGGAAAATAAAGATACATGGCCGCTTCATCATCGATCAATAACGATGCATCATTTCCGAATTATTGGGTCATCTAATTATTGGTTTAATCTAAACAGGACAATGAATTATTAACGACAACGCACTCACCCCCTAGATCCATATCGACGAAAGGGTCACTCTCCCCGATGAGATCCTTGTTAGGAAGTCCCGTGGCATTCTTCACCTGGACCAGGACTATCCCCGCCTCGCCCTTGAAGTCCTCCGGAACAATGGATCCTTTCCGACCCATGATTCCACCACGGCAAGGTCACGGACTATCAACTTCTACTTCCTATGAGGGAGAGAAGGGGTAGTGGTTAGAAACAGCTGGAAATTGAGTATTGCTTATGCTAAGGATGGGGCCATATAAATATTTCCTAACGGAAAATGAAGACCATTCAATAGGTACTGGATACTGATTACTGATTAGGTCCAAACCAAGAATACAGCAATTATAGGGGAACACCTGTAAGTATCTACTATATGCATGACTGAGAAAACAATTAGCGGTTCAATCATATTAGCATTAGGATGTAACTTGTAACGCAGGGAGATATTACTATCTTCACAGAATTACGAGATCTATACATTTCAAGTGATTGGGGAAAGTTTTACGGACGTGTGAGCAAGTTGCACATCTCCCACATCTTCATGAGTTGTAGCAGAGAAGAATGGTAAAATTGGAATTCAGTGCCAGCTCTGCGATGACTCACTCGCAAGTTGAAATTTCGGTACAATCTCTAAACAATCTCAGAACTAAACCATGGCAATCTGAGTTGATAATCTCGGCCTCTAATTGATAGAAACGAAAAACGGGATTACCAAAATCATTAGCAGTGCTCGTTATATTAGGAATGTGTGTATGTGTGACGTGTGTACGTGATGACAACAGCCAAAGAACATATTGGTCGGATCTAGGCGGAGTATTTCCAGTCATGAAATCTGTTCTAATTGACATTGAGGTGGTGGTAGTGGTGTATAACACTTCCCGCCACCGCGGCACTCAGCATCACGATGATGTTACAAACAACCATTATCTGGAGTAGTGCTTGATACAAACAGGATCCGCGGAGTGCGAATCCCGTGCTCTGATATGTCAACTGCCGGGAATACATTCGAAAATCAATACTCTCTGAGAAAGTTTTTGATTTTCTCGACAACGAATCCTCGATGTTAACAACCCTAACAAATAACTATAAATAAAAGTAAATAAATTGATGCAGCAGAGATATAAAAGAAAGAAGAACATCTAAATGGAACCTGGAACTATTTCCCCACTTCCTGCGTTTCGGGAAGAGGTGTGCATGTGTGTGTGTATGTGTGTGTGTGTGTGTGTGTGTGTGTGTGGGTGTGTTGGGGTATCTGTGTATGTTTTTGATATAAAAAATACAGAGAAATTATAAAAAATGTAGTACAATAAATTTGATGTATGTGTGTGAGTAANTGACACAGTGAAAAGAAAAGAGGGATGACAATAAGGTTGCGCAAAGTGTGAGTTTAAACAGCCAAGATTGCAGCAGGGATCAAAGCATGATGCCCATCAGTTGAGTATGTTGATGAGGTTATTATGTTGATGAAGGAGACAAGTTCGCACAATACGCGCGGTGTAAAATCAGGGTGGTACATAATACGCACACACACACACACACAATCTACCCCACTCTAATGTTACACCCTGCAATAACATGTAAACATGTTCTCACAGGGAGATTTAGCAGTATTATTCAATCGATTTAACTATTATACGGGCTCAATCGATAACGATCATCATCACCACAGCAAACATGCAACTGCCCAATACAATCCAATACAGATCGCAGCAATATCATGAATAAGGTAATGTGTGTCGGGTATTGAGATACACACGTACAACAATTCGGCAGTCTAATCGAATGGTGACCAGTTAGGAGAACCATGTAAGAACTTCCAAATATCCAAAACGGTTGGTTATGCCACGCATGATTCGATACAGGAAAACACAGGCAAATTCCCCTTCCCCTGTTTTCGTAAACACTGTCTACCTGGTCCCTGTTGCTGTCTCAAGTGGAGTCCCAATTATAGTGACCAACTCGGCCAGCGTTCGTTAATACTGCCCGTGAATCCAATGTGTTCCCGCGCTGCGTGACCCAAATACTCCGCGCGCGTGGTTGTCCGACTTTTCAGTTCGCTGAGTAGAACAGGGGCGCGCAACGTGTGCACAATCCAATGGAACTCTCATAGCATACAATACTGCTAGATCAGTATCTAAACACTGAATGGCGATTGAAATGGGTGGAAAGGGCTACGGGAAGTCCTTTTGTGTGCGAATTAATGTCGAAAAGGAGAATTTACACCATTGTCAATTATCATGGTGTCTGGTGATAGAATATTATACGCCATTATTAGTTTTATTACCCAATTACGACAACCACCTTACTCTCTCGCTGCAGGATGAAGGGGATGAATAATCATAATAAAGGTCATGAGTAGAAATGTCCAATATTCATAATAGACAGTGGGAGCCAAGTCAGTGGGTGAAATGAATTATGGTGGTTGAAAGTGTGGGGCTAATTGGTACACAATAAACTACGCAGTCCCAATAATTAATGTTGAGGAAGCCGGCATCCAATTAGGGCCACACCCTCTTGTTGTTGCACCTCATTAAACTATGCCCGCACACACGTTAAACTGTCATGGTTGATGAAGGAGCAGTATAACTGCGACAATAGATCGTACGGGTAGAATGTAACGAGCTGTGGAATTGCCTCATCGCTGCTACGGAGAGTGTGTGAGAGGTGTTTAACTGTTAATTGTTCTATTGTCAAACTATGCTGTTTAGCGAACTGTGCAGTGGTTGGATAGAACTGAATTGGAATAGAGCCACATAAATGGATGAAAAGAAAGGGAGACTGAGTAGGTTGCAAAGGATACTTTCATTCAAAAGCTATTGAGACCGTTCTAAAAACTATTCCAAGACCTTTTGTGATCCAATTGTCAGCAAAATTTAAGTTCGTTGGTTCATTAATTGGTAACGACTTGATTCACTTTCTTGCAATTAATCAAATCTCGGAAACATTGTCAATCAGCTACATCAATTCATTAATACCGGAGGTTCAATTCGTAACGTCATCGCTAGAAAGTAGAAATCACCCCAAACACGGCACTCCGGTTTATAGAATAGTCGTGCAATGGCACTGTAGCTAACAAAAAGTAATTACCCTCATCAATCATTGAGAAAAGGCTTCCAACTGTCATACAATGTATTAGCAGATCGGAAATTCACTGAAACTTACGTTTGTTAATAGGTGTCGTTCCTCCACCACACATGGGGGAAACGTCACTTCAGTATCACATGTCCCATGTGCTTGGATACAGCCGATCTGTGGAGCAAAATGTGTCACGCTATGGCATGCCATGAATACGGGGAGAGGTGTAAACTGTTCATGAACGATTACCGATTTTGAAAATCGCCGTAGGAAAATGTAAGTAGGAACGTCAATTTGTGCCGTACCATAAGTCGTACTAGCGAAAAATCTGCCTTTGGCACTCGTTGGGTCAGCAGTTCCATAACCTACCATAAGTCATGAGGCTCTTAGCACTAGCATTTGTCAGATTTGGCTTTTTCAAATGAATGGATATTTCACTCACCAGTACTTGTCACCACTCTACCATCAGTGACAGGACAGCCGGGAATACCATGTTCAGCGATGTCTGATTCTTCATTCTTATCTATCGCCATCCCTAGAATGAGATAAGTGGTTACTCATATGGAATCTTGTGACAGCTTACAGTGAAAGGGCCAAATCTATCAATTGGAATCGTACGTACGTGCGCGCGTACCCATACTCACACGCGCGCACAAAGAATTAATATAAATCAGAAAGACCGCCAAGCGACTATTTCAGACCTTGCGCCATACGCATAGAAATATCCAATATGTGACTGACCCACGGGAAGTCCGGTGATGGCTGTTGTATTTCACACCTAAATCCCGGTTATATTACAAGTTAACCGATTTTCACTGTCATAACTCATCATATCGGAGTTTTAGGTATCGCAGTTTCTAATACCCTCATTATATTAGCTTAGTGAAGATGAACAGTATCAAAAATAATCTGATAAACAGAATGTAGCAGAATATACCGTACAATTGTCAAATACAGTAAACCAAGTTAACCTGTTTCAAATATGTTGAAAGTAAATCGCCCTCAAATTATAATACAGGGCCTCAAAGTTGAATAATTGTCAATAGTGTACTTCTTGTACGATAGCGAAGCAAAAGGTACGATATAGCACAGAATGGCTTTGGGAAATTCAAAAAGAAATATTAAAATAAGTCACGTTTGTCGATGAAATCTAGGACTTTAGTTGATTGAGCTTGTTCTGGATTTCGTTGAGCACAATGTTGGTGTCGTAGTTACGGTTCAGCTTCAAGTATTCCTTCTTACGGATATTCGCAACAGACAACCAATTAGGGCAAATCTGTGGGCATTGACAGAAACTGTAACACTGCATGATAATATGAAACTATGCTTCACAACTGGTTATAAGGCTACTCACGGAAATGAGCAGTCGAATATGCTCATCGACGGAGTGTTGAGCGAGTGAAACACGCGGGTTGGAGGATATTTCCTGGGTAACTTCCTGCAGGAGTAGAGATCCTTTCCCAGCACTGACGTATAGCACTCTCAGACACCTCACCACAGGCTCGAGCCGCTCTAACATTGCCATCTGAAAAGCGGGATGTGATGAGGGGCCGGAGAGATGAGGCTGGGATGATGAGAGGATTGAAGTTGGGGGGTCTAAACTAGGTCATAGGATGAGAGAGCTCTGATTCGTAGTAGATGAGCACGATACAAACCTCTTTGTCTTTCTGAGGGTCACGGGTCATCTTTAGTGCTATCTTATTCGCTTCCTTTGCTCGGATCCTGGCAACCAATGCAGGATCCAACCCTGTCGAGCAGGTATCTGTCAGTGATTGGAAAAAGTCGCATTGCCGACCGCGCTATGGGGTTGTACTCAAATATCAGAAAATTTTTCATTTCAGAGCAATCGCAGCGGGTTTATCTCATGGAAAAACCTTTTAACTTGTCCTGAGCTTTCTTCTCGAGTTGTCCCTGCTTATCAGCTAGTACCTTCTGCAGATTCTTGTCCACTGCCTCTTGCATCTGGGAATTTGATCACGCGGTGTTATATTCAAGAAGAGACAATGTGGTGTTAAAATGAAATATCGCAACCGAGGCTTCGAGCGAGTAGTTCTGAGACGAATTGTCATTTTTCATGGAAGGGTGTAGAGAATAGCATGCATTCTTGTGTTTTTGAAGTAATGAATATTGGAATAGACAGATAACCGTACCATTCAGATGCTGTGAAAACTTCCGGAAAAATGAGACCGAATACCAACTCCTTGTATGCATATTGAAAATATCATTATAGCATCATGGTTTTCTCAAGCCGCAAGCGAGCTTAACTTGTACATCTTTAGAGTTGAGAGAGAAACATAAATTTCATAGTTTTGAGCGGAGAAAATAAAGTTTGAACATATTTCGGACTAATAACATAAATTTCACAATAGGTACCACAATAACATCAGCACTCCAGCGTTTTGTCTTCTAATATCGTTAACAAATCAAAAATTATGGCATACAGGCATTAAAGATGGCATTAATATTGGTAAATTCGTAATGATGTCCATTGTCCATGTTTCAAATCGAAACTAATTTGAAAACTCACAACGAACTAAAATGCTTTTGCCTCTGCTTAGTGTGAGTTCACAATGGAGTCTTCTTTCCAAGTGTGTGGGGGTTAAGAGGAATGATCTCGATCCTTATTATCCATCATTACTTTCCCTCCTCCTCATTACAGTCCCCATTCTCGCCATTTCTTCCACTACCATCACTGACAGCCTTATCTTGCATAGCAATTCCATTGTCCGCTCTTCATTCTTGTTCCTATCTGGCAATGTCTGTTGTACATGTAGCTTTAGGAGATTGAACGCATCGATTATCTGCTTATAGTCCTTGTAGAAGGGTTGAGCAGGCTGTTGAGTGGGAGGATGAGAGTTGCAAAGACCATGAAGACGGAATCTGGAACCCCCTCGCTCCAAGAGAAGTATCCTGCTGTTGTGATGTAGGAAACCCAGGTCAGCAGCTGGGATCCGACCCAGTGGCTATCTTGGAAAATGTTGCTGCGAATGGCATTTCGCACTCAGAAATCGGCTGTCAATAGGCATGCTGTATATTGATTCCAAGTGGTTTCATAATAAGGCATTTGAAAGTTATGACTTAGGGTGTATGAGCCATGAGGTCTATCATTTATAGAACGTATTATTACCATTAAGGCAGTCAACTGTCACTAAAACTAGAATAAGGATCAACTAAGTATTTTAATCATAATTACACATGTATAGATGACGTAAGAAATTGTATTTGTCATGCATGAGCATAGCTCAGTGGTCTAAGGTGGTCGCGCTGTAGCAGTCGTACGCAGTACTCCGCGGGTTCGAGTCCCTCATTTTACCTTTTTCTAATAAGGAATCTGTTATCTCTTGTTGTGATCATGGTGGCATTCTATGAATAATACGCCTCTGAAATGGGCACATGGTCCCATTTCTTCACAGATGTGTCACAAATATTCAATTTTTACGATTGGCAAGGTGTACAATCTGATGACCACAGCCAGATTCGACAGCAACCACATTCAGGTCCAATGCCAAGGTATTAAGTTCACGATCGAAACTTCTCGTTTCCGTATGGAAGAGAGCCCCTGATGTAATAGAGAAATATCGCTTACTTCATATCACCACAAAAATCACGTAGGAACAGGTGGTCATGACAGCGGCCCCTGACAGCGATATTCGACAGCCATGACGTTCATGTACTGCTGTTATTCCGCTGTCGCGGCTCAACTAAATACTAACAACGCGCGCATTATTTAACTATATGCGTACCGATCAGACTGTATTTGGGACCATAACATTGATGTTATAGCCACTTTTACTAATGAGAACTAAAATTTTCGATCGAATATTTGGCTGTAGCTTGCTGTCAGCCGAATTTTTGCTGCGAATTTCATGACGCATATTCTCCACATTTAGCCACTGGGGGATCCGATAATCAGGCTTACTTTCAGACTGAGTGATGGCCGTGATGTTTCATTGGATACGTTCCCTATCATGGCCCTT
Organism: Beroe ovata; assembly: GCA_946803715.1. Taxonomy (NCBI): domain Eukaryota; kingdom Metazoa; phylum Ctenophora; class Nuda; order Beroida; family Beroidae; genus Beroe; species Beroe ovata. The sequence continues at coordinate 75,810 of CAMPET010000132.1, forward strand.
GATTTCTGTTCTGTGGCGAGTATGATAATGTACGATACTGAGACCACCGCAACAAGGGCGGTGAGTGTTCCTATGTAACTCATCTTGTACACCCTATATATGAATCCTGAAATGTTGTCACCAATTGTAATCATGTCATGGTGTCATGTTCCTGGCGCGACTCCAAATATTGAACAGCTCGCTAAACGTCCCCAATAGGAGCAGAACATCCTTTCTGTAATGAACAAGGCGGTGGAAAGGCAAGGGCAGTTGACTTTTACTGTATTGTTGCAAAACGATTCATCGCTTTGGTATATATTTGGTCTATCATTGCTTTGGATTCATCGCTTTGGTCTAGACAATGTGCTGTTCCATCACACACTTCGCTAAAAGGGATACACCCTGGATGTTGAGCACAGAACTCAGTCTTCTTCTCGTGATCAGTACAGCCACACTCGTCTATGAGACATTGAGCCGTCGAGTCACATATTTTCTCCTCTGATATCAGGCAGTCCCACGGGTTGGCTTCCACAGTAACAGATTCCATCCGAGGGCAATATTCTGTAGCTAGTTTGAACCAGTCAAATGAAAACTTGCATGTCATAGTCTGACCATGAACTGCAATCTCGTCGCCACTTGGTTTCAACTGCTGAAGAAGTCCACAACTGCTGAAGAAGTCCACAACTGCTGAAGAAGTCCACAATTGTGGACTTTTTCTTCCTCACGTGACTCTACTATAAAACTTTTCATAATATGCGAAAAAACCGAGACAAAAGATACCTACCAATGACTCAAGATTTGGAACACCGTTCTTCCTAAATGAATTGCTTTTGAGATTTTGTAGGTCGACACATCGAATCTATGATTGGTTGTCACACAAGAAGGGTTGTGGATAACTTATTGACATGATTTGTTGGCTCATGCGATAATTTTAGTGACAGATTTGTAGTTGCAGATTTAACTCACTCTCTATGCTGGAAATACATTATGTAGGTAGCCAAGCGATGCTGAGATTCTAATTCTTTAGAAATCATGTACTTCATCATAGGTATTTCAATTCATCATTAATCGAGATGGAATTCCTTCCTGCTATTACATATGTGTTCAACCGTGTGCACTTTGTATCTTTGGTGGTTAATGGTTATCCTGAAATACACTGTATTCGTGGATTCACGGACTGTACCGCGACACGGACTGTACCGCGACAGGTTTTGAGCGACAATAATTAGGCTAACCCTTACCCTAACCCTAACCCTAACCCTAACCCTAACCGGAAATCAAGTGTCGCGGTACAGTCCGTGTCGCGGTACAGTCCGTTTACCGTACAATGTTATACATGATGTACATCGTACTGCAGATTGATGATGATTGTACAATGTACATGATTGATAATGTATTAGGCACTGCAATATACACTTTATACACGATACAATATGTATTGTGCTACGTACATATAAGTGCTANGGTGGAGGAGCAGCCTTGTTGGAGTCGATTGATATGAGCATCTCTGTGGCAGAGAGAATGCGCGTGGAAACAGGCGGTTGAGGAAGCTCGCCCCTTGGTGGGAGCTCTAGCCCGTTAAGATCGAACTCAGGGTGCCATCTGAAATAATTGTTTTTCAGTGCAACACACCGACTATATGTCTAAATGCCTCAGGCAATTTTCATCAGCTGATGAAACGCACCTGACTAGTTTATCATCATCGATGTTGAGAGCAGGTACTAGGGTGCCAAGGAATATCTGATGAGCAGCACGCACGTAGGCGAGAAGTTTCCTGTGGAACCTTTTACCTCGTTCCAATAGCTCGGACACAATTAGACCTCTCTGACGGAGAAAATGAGACGTTGTGCTGTTTTGTGAGTAACTTAACTCGGGATGTAATGTGGCTGAGAATTTACCTGGTTAAAAGCGTGTTTGTCTTTTGCTTCATCTAGAGTGATCTTTTCGTTTTCTGTGATCTTGTTGCTGTCCTCGAACTGTAATTTTCTCGTTGGATTCAAACTTGGGTGTAAACCAAGAATGTTCGTTGTCTTAGACCTGACAAATCATGGGTTGTTGTTTACAACGATATCAAGTGTTAACGAGAAAAGTTTCACCCAAATTTTTTATTTGATTAAAAGCGTTATTCCAAATAGTATTCCAACCGAGAACTTACTTTTGGATTTGCTCAGTTTCTGCATAGTTAAATGCGATGGTTAGTTGATACTCGTTCCGTATGGTCCTATCATTCCTTATCTGGGAAAGACCCTTTGCCTGGGCAAAGATGTAGGCGTCGGGGTAAAGTCCATGGATATGGGATAGATCCTCCTCATTGAATCTCCTGGAGAGAAAGATGGTTACAAGATGGTTACAAGATGGTTTCAAGATCCCACAAGTTGGTTCCTCCAGTCACACTGATTTTGAAGATCAGGAAATTGCGAAACTAACTTCCTGCTGATTTCCTGGACATTTTTCTGCAGTTTTTGGAATGTACACGTTTCCTGTCGCCGAGTGAGAAGGTTCACAACCTGATCAGAAGTTCCGAACTTGGAGTGGAGGGACTTGTATGTTTCTGGCAGAGCAAGACCAGTTTCTGATTGTTCTCTGGAGATAAAAAAGAAAGTAGCACGAGTAAGGAGACTACTTCTTGGAAAACTGATCAGCAAAAACATAGGACTAACTTGGCTGGTGATTTGGTAGGCGAGCTCACAGATATAGCCTTGAAAGGTTTGATCTTGGGGGAAACTGGTTTGAGCAGATGAGCGAATCTAGCTCTTGCAGAGAGCTTTGGTGGAGTAGACGCTCCTGGAGCAACAGAATCTCGTTCTGACTCATTCTTAGAGCTCTCAGAAGTAGTTGCTTGGGACTTGCTTGACAATAACAACTTGCTTGATGTAGGATTCGTGGTTTTTGATGAGCTGGAGTTGAGTTGACTTTGACGCCCAGAAGCATCATTATCAGGTTTCCCAACAGCAAGTTCTCTTCTTGCAGCAAGTGCTCTTATAACCTCGTTCTTATGGGCCGGCACTCCCTCTCTGTGATATAAAAATACAAGAGGGTGCTGTGAGATGGTAAGTTTTCTAAGAAAACTGGGGCAATGAGATGAATATTGATTCAAGAATTTTACCTTTTCTTAGCAAGTGCAGCTGCAAGCATTTTAGCACCGGTGGTTTTGTAGGCGACTCTGAAATCAGTATTAATCAACTAACAGTGATATCTGACATGTTTTTGGGACAGAGGGAATCTGACTACTTATAATTTGTCATCATATCATAATATTATGTCTGTCCGGTTTTTTATATAGGATGGGTCTCTACTCTCTACTCTCAAAAAATGAATTAGGATTCACAGAACTGGAATATTTCTCACTTGTTTGGAATGGGTTCTTCCTTTGGCTGGGTCACTCTTTTCAAGAAAGACTGAAGACAAAGCCAGCTTATTAGAATAGATAAGGTTAAATCAAACATAGGTTTTCTCTATGACAAACTGAAATCCATTCTCACAAGTCCCAATCAATATTTCACAACCTTGGCACTGAGAAGAGTTTCATCATTTTGAGTAGCCTTATCCTCTGACAAAATAACTGTGCTTTCTTCAACAGGTATAGCTTTTTGTAAAGAATCTTCCTTGCCAATGGAGTTCGTCTCTTGAGAAGCTTGTTCCTCAGTGGTTTCCTTTCTTCCATCAGTATCTTTCCCCTCATCTTTAACATCATCATCAGATTCGACTTTCAGCTTTTCTAAGGGAATTAAATTGTTAAATCCATAAGTCCTAAAACACAGTACAATAAAATTTAGCAAGCAGTGAGATCTGGATAAGAGTATTTAAAATGATAACACAAATGCATACCTGTTGACATATAATCAAACAAGGTTTTGCATGCTGGTGAGGAAGGAGTTACTGCACGCCTAACCCTTTTTTCTTGCCTCTTAGACTTCCTGTATCCTGTCCTTGGAGGATTTACAGGAGAAGAACTTTCAGGGGATGACACATATTTCCTCTTCCCACCTATGAAAATAAATTAGAGGCTATTGATCTCATTCATTGTTGTTGCTAATGTGAATGATTCCAAAATTATAGACTGACCAGGTGAAGCAATATCTGCTGACTTCAAGCTTTCAACTTTGTCCTGAAAGAAATTCATGTAACCATTTTCTTTATCTGTAAAATTTTCAGAAAGCAATATCTCAAGGGATCTCGAATCATGGTGTGTGAAAGAAGGATTTCTTGGTTACTTTGATTATAGATAGGACTGCTGGTCCTATTTATCATCAAAGTTACCTCGGATCAGTGTAATAAGCTGTTAGCAATCCATTTGGTCACTCACATTTTCAGCAAAGATTGGAACCACTGATTTTGGGTTCTGTTTCTTTTGTTTGGTAGCCTTGAATGAAAGTTTTCCTTGAGACATTCTACATCATAAATGATTAGAAATTTTTATATGCAGAGAGAACATCTAACTTAAGTAGGATTAAACGTTTAATTTCAGAGCTTCAGACGATTTAACAGTGTAGACAGGGAGGCAAACACACTCTAAACCGCAAATCTACTGACAGTAACGAGAAATAAATAAATTATTCTACAGGATTATATACCAGATAATATATGTGAGCTTTACGGACAGTAACGAGAAATTAATCTCTTCTTCAAAATCTCCACACAATGTAATCCTTCCTTCTCAAATCTGATGACAATAAGAAGTGTCAACAAGTTTAATACTCAATAGCTGTTTGACTCATAACAAGAATTCAAGAATACGCAGGTATCAAGTCAGTACTAAGTAATTGTAAATGAACTCTCATCTGTAATAGAAATACCAAAGATGAAATATTATTGTAGCTTTTGAGTATTCCATCATTTGATAGAACAGAATGAACAAATAAATAGAATGAGATGTGGCAACTAATAATACACATCATTGATCAATAATGGACCCTGTTGAGAAATTTCGTTTCGCAGGAGGTGCAAGCTTGTTTTCATTGCCCTAATTTTATCACATGACTTAGGTTTTTTCGGTTTCTGACCCATCCCAAACCCTAACCCTAACCCACAGCATACTTCCGAACCCTAACCCAAGCCCTAATAATTTGCAGCGCGCGCGCAATGAAATTCTCGACAGGGGCTATCATCGACAGCCAAGTGCAGTGCTCAAGCCCGTCGCGTGGCATGGCTTCATGCAGGAATCATGCAATGCACAATGCACAATTGTCGCGTCGGGCGATGCCAAACCGCTGATGCAAGCCGCGAAGCGGCAGCAGGCAGGCGGCTTGCGTCAGTCTGAGATCATGAGTTCGAACGGCGCGCGCAGCGCGCGCGCAAAATGAAATTGTCGACGCGACAGGGTTTATCATCGATCGACAAAATGCACAACATCCACGCTGTAATTCAATTAACAAAAAGTTTGCAAAATTTCTCCCTATACAGCTACAGCTACCCAGTACCCTTGCTAGTTGCTGGCGGGATTCTATCGGGCGGCGCGGAATAACAATTGCGCGGCGCTGACGGTAGGGAAAACCCTACAACATGAACATAAATTAAGCTAAAGGTTGTCAGATTTTATCTGACCTCAGTTTCTCGCGCACGGCGCGCGCGCCTTCATCGTTTCGGCCTTCGATGAAGGCGCGCGTGCGCGAGAAACAGGTCAGGTAACATCTGACAAGCTAAAGGTAGAATAAGGCCAAAAGTCGCGCAACGTGTGAAGTGGCAAGTAGACATGTTTGTCAACTTGCAATCGATCGCGATAGACCTAATTTATATTGGGGATCTTGTTTCGCGCGCGCGTCACGATTACATTCTCGGCATCGGTGCAATTTATTCTTTGTGCAATTTTGTTGCAATTGCATGTTATATTGTTGTTGGTTGTTACATGTAACAGTGATTAAGTAATTTATCATATTTATTTGCAAATGGGGAAAAAAGAAAAAATTTGTTGCATCAGCAGTGTAGCAACCCCAATCTACATAGATAGCAGCTCTTATGTAGCTGTGTATGACTATTTTGCTTGCAAGTTGTTCCATACTTTGCAAAATACCTAGATGCTCAGCAATTCAATATTGAATGTCTTTTTCATAGCACACTTCACCTGATTGCATGTCGGGTATGACTATCATCTCTATTTATACTGTGATTCTGAAGCTAATTAATTTGAATTATTGGCACTTAAGATGTTGTCAGTGAGTGTCCCTCGATGCACCCAAGCACTCAAGCACATTTTTTCACGACAATTGAATCTTTCTGGAGTGTTTCCACCTATTGTTACACCATTCAATGATAAGGAGGAGCTTTTCTTAGATCAGCTCAGGAACAATGTGAATAAATGGAAAAGTAAAGGATTTCAAGGCTATACTGTTCTTGGGAGTAATGGTGAATTTCAGTATTTGTCCCTTGATGAAAAGATAAAACTTGTTCAAACGGTGAAAGGGGAAGAGCCAAACAAGCTTATCCTTGTTGGGGCTGGTCATGAAAGTACAAAATTAACCATAGAACAAATCAATTCCCTCTCTGCAGCAGGGGGGTCAGCAGCCCTCATATATTCTCCATGTTTTTATAAAGGTTCAATGACAGCAGCTGCATTTTATCAACATTACTTTCAAATTGCAGAGCAATCTCAGATTCCTGTGATTATCTATAACGTTCCTGCTAATACAGGAATTGATATACCATTGGATGTGGTAGTATCATTAGCTGAGCATGAGAATATCATAGGGATCAAAGAGAGTGGTGGTAATGTGGTAAGAATAGGAGCTATTGCACATCAAACAAGACATGCTAATTTTCAAATCATTGCTGGATCAGCTAGCTTCATGCTACCTGCATATAGTGTAGGAGCAGTTGGCACAGTTGCAGCTTTAGCTAATGTCATGGGTGAGGAGGTTGTTGCTTTGCATAATGCAATAATGGCTAAAGATGATTGTATAGATTTACAGCATAGATTGATAGCACCAAATACAGCTGTCACATCCACTTTTGGCATTGCTGGGCTAAAATATGTATGTGATTATATTGGACTCTATGGGGGTCCTTGTAGATCACCTATCCAACCTCTGTCTCAAGAACAAAAGAGTAAATTGACAAAAATCATGGATGATGCAGGGATCAAAATGATCTGAATTTTAATGATTTCCTTTATGTTTTAATTTATTTTTCGGTTATTATTGTGTCAGTTGGCCGCATTGATTGCATTTGAACATTTACCTATAGTACATAATATGTGGAGTGATTGTTAATGGCAGTGATCACCTTGTTTCATAATCTTTTGTACTTGTGTTGTCGAATTTCATAAGAGGGTTGCTATTTTCATGATATTTTTAGCTTCGTATTCTTGTATGTGTTTTCAGCTCAATTCTGTGAATTTAGATATTTTGATTCTTATCGTTATTTAAATCTATGCTATAGAAGGGATAATAACAAATATCTTAGAAAACATATCTTTTGACATATTTTTGAGTTTAGCAACGATTTTAATGCTGAGCAGCGACTTAAAATCGTCACCAATAACCATCACTTCTTCTTCCAGCCATTATGGGCTGTGGAGGGTGTTGTAGATATTTCCCATGTTTGAGGTTCACTATCGGAATTTTTACATTCCTGGCATTTCTTATGGGAACCTTAGCATTTATTGCTCCTTCATGGCTTGAAAGAGAAGTAACTGAAGTAAGTGATCATGCAATCTCCTACAGTAACCCTGTGTTTCGATTGAAAAACCCCTACCTGTCGGTATTGAGTAATTGTTATCATATTGTTGACTTTTTCAGACAGACGCAACACTTGTTGGTTATGATACCTACTCATATGGGCTAATCAGCAGCGGTGGAATGTACAGTGGAACTGGGTATGTGATTCTATGAGATTAACGAATTTCGGCTGGTATGAAGCCACAGTTCACATCAATGACCAAGTCATTTCTTATAAGAGCAAATAGCTTATCCTTTCAAACTGAGAACGATCGATAATATAGCCGAGTTTGATCCGTTACATTCCTGCTCAGGGACTCAGACTCCAAGTATGTTTGGAAGTTCAATGACAGCTGGACACAGTGGACAGGAATAGAGGATAAAGCTATCATGCTTGTATATGCTGTTGGTGAGTTTAACATCTTGAATGCTCTAAATCCCAAAAACAAGGTGTGAAGCAGCGTGATGATAAGAGATTACACTGTAAGAACCACCTCACTACTCAGGAATGCTCTTCATTCTGATTTCACTGTGGAACATCGCCATCACGGAGTGTGTCCCAATCAAGAACCAGAGCACGATGCTCATCATGATAGTGGTCTGGGATATTCTTGCCGGTTAGTTCCTCAAACTCCCTTTTCTCATGGTACTCAGTTGTTTACTCAGTTATTACTCAGTTGTTTAGCTGTCTACTAGCTGTTTACTCAGTTATTACTCAGTTGTTTAGCTGTCTACTCCCTCTAATAAACTTACGTTACAGCTGCGTGCATTGCCGCTGCCATCATCACTTACTGTTGCACATGGCACAAGAATGCGACCCTCAAGTCCTTCTGCGGTGGAGACAACACCTCCTTCAAGGAGTTTGCCCCTGGCGCCTGTACTCTGGCCTGGGGCCTCTACGGTGCTGTAGCATCAGCTTGTAAGTAACCACGTGTGTCACGTGTGTGTCACGTGTGTGATCACTGGATAAGTACGTGCAGATTAGCTGGGTTGTTGATTCAACCTACTTCCACCACAACCTGCTTTCACAATTGATACGCATGGAAAGTCATGTAACATTTGGTCGCCCGTAGTGTGCTGTTATATCCAAGCTAATCTGCGGTAAAGAGGCTATCTGCACGTGCTTCACTGTACTATATATCACTCCTGCTATTATTTCTGCATGGGGGATCGCAGCTAAACTGTGAAAACTATTGCTGATTTGTTTAATCACATGCGGTGTAATTATTATTACCATCATAATTAGCACCTCGATTACTCTGAAGCACTGATCGTGATATCTGTAGATATCATTTTGATTTGCATTAGAAATGCCAGCTGTAGGATCAGTGTCATCCTTACTCAAGGTAGAGTTTCAGTGTATGTTAACCACTGTCCACCTGGTATCACTACCAACTGACATGTTTCATAGCCTATAGATAGTGTCAGGAGAATTAGGGTATCTTGTACCGGCGTATAATGAGCCAGATGGGCATTGGGCGTTAAATCATCATCGATATCATTCATTTTCGGAGTAATCAATTGATGATGAACGATTTCGAATGATATCTTGAGACATTGGGGATGATATAGTCGCTATATATTTTATTCCTTGGGGTAGTAAGTACTAGTTGGTCGTATAGTGCATGTCAGCAGAATCATATACTGAGAAATCATGAGTAATGACAGCTATGAGAGCACACCTCGCTATAATATGATAGAGTTGTCGGAGTAAGATACTGCACGTATACCAGTTACAAATGTCATCACATAACTTCACACACTTTCACATGATGACATGATGATGACATGATGACTACCTGATAAACCTTGATCTCAGGTACGGTCATTTTTGTGACTGGGTTAACGTTTATTGCGTGCTCCCAAGCGAAGACTCAGCGACGAGACGCTGCGTTTAGACACATGTAACACAACTCCCTTCTCACATGACATTGACACTCGCATACTAGGTACAGTACTGCTGAATCATACCTGTCACACACACCCCCTGTCACATACCCCCTGTCATAATGTCATAATGGTGTGTTGCTTTGTGTGTGTGTGTGTGTGTATGTGTGTGTGTGTGTATGTATGTATGTGTGTGTGTGTGTGCGTGTGTGNTGTGTGTGTATGTGTGTGTAGCTTTGATTTAGTGGTTCATGGTTATTGGTTGCCTGTTCTTAAGTGTTTTCTAGTGTTTTTACAAGACATCACAAGTGCCCTACCACACTGCGAACAACTTCATAACCTATGTCCTGCCGGTCCTACCATAATCAATGAACATCGCATCACATCCTATTATAATCAATGAACATCGCATCATATCAATCTCTCAGTCTATGTTCACTGTCATAGCATGAATGCAAATGCTCCCAATATCACTTCCCACTTCCCAGAGTTCGTTTTCAAGGTTGAATATTCCTTGTTTTTCTGGCATGCTCTGCTGACAGTAGTTCTGCTACCATACACCCATATTATGCTGCCGATTAATGCTGTAGCGCAGTGACCCATATAATAGTGTCATCTGGATTAGTAGTAATCGCTTATCTAACACCTTATTAGTAATAAGTAGTATGGGCTTTCAATATCATTTTCTTTCATCTCATTTTCTTTCGCGAAAATGATTCAAGAAAATGGTCACTGTGATTTATGTTTTACTCTTAACTAGCAATTATTTGGCATCTTCTGAATTCTGATACTCTGTGACAACTATAGATTCTTGAATAAATGTAATCAGAGATAGCTTTCCTTTTGAAGAACATTTCTATGTGATCAAAACTTCATGAAAACAAACTGTTGCTTTTATCCCCCTACATTTTCACTTGTTTTGTTGCATGATCTAATGGCGTGTCATGAACTTATTGAATATTTTCTTCGCAGTCAAATAAAATTCCTCAAGAAAAATTAATTGTACTTCTGTGTGTATACCAGTGCCTTGATTCGTTCATGCTCCTTGATGTAGAAAGATATTTCTCAAACATTCAAACTTCATACATCCCTTTGACCCAATTGTGACTGTAAACACTGTATTGTCACCGTATACATTACCACACTAATGTCCATCGGCTCACATCAAAACACATACGTACCATCTATACCACCCTGTCACAGAAGTTGATTGCCTAATCACAGCATGTGTCAGCAGTTGTGTTATCACGTTGTGGAGTTGTCACGGCCCTTGTCACTTTGTTGCTCTATCAACACGAGTTGTTGCTATAACAACACACGATTGTTGCTATAACAACACACGATTGTTGCTATAAAAGCACAAGGTGTTGCTATCACAACACACGATTGTTGCTATAACAACACGAGGTGTTGCTAAAGCAACACACGATTGTTGCTATAACAACCTACAGCAACCTCAATTCCCTCTCAGGTGTGTTGATGTTGATGGGCGTGATGAGCGGGTGTGCGTCTCGGAGAGCCCTCAACGACCACCAGTACACGGTGAAACGGAACGGTTCTGCTGGTGCCAGCAAGGAAAACATCAACACCACCTGGATGTGACGTCACTTGACAAGTCATGTCACTTGTCATGTGATGTCACTTGTCATGTGATGTCAATTGTCATACTGTTTCCATGGATACCACGACATCAGTGCTTTCCGCGACGCTAGAACCATGCTACAACATCCACAGACGTGTGTATTGCAGCTAGTGATGACACCAACCAATCTGACATACCTAGTATGCTAGTATATTACAAACAATACATTATACATTACACAATGTATATCATACATGTTATACTTATTATGTGTAATGTTTAATCGCCGAGTTATTCAGTTTGCAACTGCTGCTTAATATTTCTGTCACTGTCACAATATGATGAATCGTGTATGAGATCAAATTTGAAAGAACAAAAACTGACTGATCACTAATTTGGCGGGAAAACTGCACGTGACAGCTCTGTACATGTGACAAATTAATATTACACGTGACCATTAAAAATTGCACGTGGTCGTGTAACTATCTTTGTACTTTGAATAACAATTATTGTTTCACAGTTTAACGACGCTACTGCGTTTGGTCTACAATAGCTTGCGTGATGTAATGAGAGCAATTTTTGAAATATTATTTAAACAACATTTTCAAATTAGAATATTTCCTAACCATTTCCTAATTTTATCATTATTACTACAATTTATTATTAACAATCATGAATATAACTTTGTAAAGTTTATCTTGATTTTTACCGATAAGAATTAGCTTGTAGAAGTCCTCGCATCTGTATGACGTATAGTGTCTGTGGAAGCATTACATTTTCAGTGAGGGTTTGGTGATGTAATGATGTAAATTGCTTCATAATTGACAGGAGCAGGAACCTAGCAGCATTCAATTTCTTTTTTTTTCGGTTGATAGGCTCACTTGTGAATTTTGGACTAATGAATGGGAAAATTGTTAATCGGTTGATATATTTGTGAATTCAAGAAGGCTCAAAAAATATTGCAAATCATCGAAAAGACCAGGCTTGGTTTTTGTTTGAATTTTGTATGCATATCGTTTTTAACATTTATCTTGGATTTAGGTAGAGTTTTATTCTTCAATATTCATCCTTTGCGTATGACTTGTCCCCATACCTACTATCTAGTACTGCTCCACTAATGTGTTAGATAACAGCTCAGAGCTAGTTGTGATGGCCAACACAACACCCGCACACTGACCATCAGTCACTTCAATCACTTGATTAGAATGGAGTCAAGCATTGCTCGGTAATTACCTGTACATGATATCCCTTCTATACATTTGGACACGTTAATGAGGGTAATTAGGGGGGGGGGATGATTAGCAATATATGTGTGTGTGTCTGTGTGTATTTGGTGTTTTAGTACGTACTTACCTACCACCTACACAATACACACTGTCATACTTCACTGCTCATTACCCACCTGGCATAAGACTACAGCATGGCGATTGGTGTGATATCATTGTCTCTGTAGTTTGTACTCACATCTCAGTATCCCACACACAAATCTACCTAAACATAGACTCACGCAAACCCTATACACTTTACAGTTACAGTATACACCCACATTATTCAATATCCACACACAGAAACTGACACACATCCCGCACATGCACATGAATGACATACGCCACACACAACCTCATTAGTACGCCCAGGGGGCATCGTAGATGCACCACACACCAATGCCCTGCACCTTTGTGTGTGCGTGTGAGTGCATTTGTGTGTGTGTGGACTGTGTGTGCGTATTTTGTGTGCGTGTGTGTGTGTATTTGTTCGGTGTGTAGGTGTGTGTGGGTGTGTATTTGTGTGCGTTTGTTGGTGTGGTTGGGTGTGTGTTGGTGTGTCTGTGTGACGTGTGTGTGTCTGTGTGTGTGTATGTGTGTATGTGTGTGCGTGTATGTTTGTGTGTGTGTGTCAGTATATCTGTGGGTGTTTGTTTGTATCTGATGTATACTCGAGTATAGGATGAGTGATTTCCCCCTCTACTGCTAAACAAGGTGATCTCATTGTTGTGAAAAACAACATTCCACTCTCTAGCTGCCGCTGGCATTCACACCTTGTACAGGGTGTTCACTCAACGTAGAGTAAATGAATTCGCGAGCTCGTTCGCTCATCCTCCTGGATCCTTCATTATGAAGAGTGAGCAATGAGCAATGAGCAATCTACAGCAATGACATTGGTGTTAATGTATTGCATTGTCTGATGATGACTGGCTTACTCAGTATTAGTTCGACAATCATGGTCATAGTGTACGGTGTTCATTACTCATGAGTCATGACTGTTATCATGGTCATCACTGATGACTGATGAAGGTATTGAGAAATGACTCATCACTCATCGAAAATCATCAGCAACAGTGCCATTACTATCATGTCTATTATAGTATGATAATTGATCATCAATGAATGGTGATTGGTGTAGACTGCAGTAGGTATACTACTTGTCACCAATTATATGACACGTAGTGATCTTATTCATTTGGAATCGACATCCCAGCGATGAGGGTATCATTTTTCTGATCTCACTATTCACAACGTCACTTGTAACTTTTTGCAAAGAGTTGCGTCACAGCGTGACGTCATAAGACGTGGTGTCATGAGAATGACCAATAACCAATGACGTGTGGCAAAGATTATTGTGTGAATGACTTGACTCAAAAAGGGATATGTTCATTTGTAAATTGATGACTTGACTAGTGACAATAATGATGTAATTACACTCTGGCGACATCCTCAGGTATTCAATTACGGATAACCAAGGTTAATCGAAGCTGTTCATTGGACTGAACTATACAGTGTGTGATGTACACATTCACACATACTGTACAATGTAAATTGTACTGTATTACAGTGTACAATGTATAGTGAGTTTTATCTTGAGCGCTTTCAGAAAAAACTTCCATAGGGAGAGTTTATTGATAAATGTTATTAAGACAATGGGTTCATATTATGTCACGGGCGTACGTGTTCATACGAAGATACACAAAACCCATTGATAATGTACCTACCTAGCTCATTAAATGATGATGTTCTGGGCACATGGCATCAGGTTTCAATCTCTTCTCAGTATGAATTAATCTTTNACACACACACACACACACACACACACAGACACACACACGAACACCATACAAAAATTTTGACCACAGTTGAGCTCTTTTTCTCTGCTGAACTATTATTATACATGTCCTGTGATTGACAGACATATTGAATGGCGGGAGCTACTCAGGAATCAATTTGAGTTTCTAAATCTCTATCTGCATTGTGCGACCATGTCTGTCAGCGTAGTAGTGGTATAAGTGTATGAGCAGCAATTGGATTGTAACTTTGTTTGAATGTTTGAGGGACTGTCTAGTTTCGTGTGTGTCTGTGTGAGTACTGTGGAGGAATGTTTCTGTGATAGGTATTAGGTACTCTTTAATGATCAGACTTCATGAAAATTACCACCAACCAGATACCTATCATCTGTTGTAACCGTAGTTTACTCTACACCAGACTACAATACACTCTGTGCTTGGCGCCATGCTGTCTGTGTGCCAGGTACTGCACACTGTAACTGTCACAGGTGTCGCACTGTCTGCGCTAATTAACTCATAATAGACACCAGACAGTGGTTTAGATGATGCTTTGAAATGGCTCAGATTAGGGGGCGACGTCACAATGTCTGTGTGTTTGTGTCTGTGTGNCACACAGTCCCACACACACACACACCCACAGACCCACACACACACACACATACACACTGTGTATGTGTGTGTGTGGGTCTGTGGGTGTGTGTGTGTGTGGGACTGTGTGTGTGTGTGTGTGTGTGTGCGTGTGTGTGTGGGTGTTTACTGTGTTGAGTTTAGGGGACAGAGCCCTGAGAAGAATGAATTGCCGAGGACTTCGTTTAGTTTTACGTGTATGTACTGCATGACGTATAATATGGAGTTTGTACGTGACCCAGGATTTGTGGCGGTACTGTTCACAGGTTCTGTGGTTTAGGATATGTGTGATAGCTCGACTTCAGTGCTGCAAATAAGAGAAAGAAAAGAATCTATTTTTGTTGCAAAATAATTCTTTTTGATTTTGTCTACACAGCAAACTGTTACAAATTCTCTCAATAGCATCTGTCTAATATACTGCAAGCTTGTTTAAGTCAACTTTGTTTGATATAAAATATCCATTCTCAACTTCAATACTTACTGCAGCAGCAAGTTACTTACTGCAACAGCAAGATGTATATCGAATATTGGAATATTTCGCAGCAGAATGGCGCCAGTTAAAGTACACAGAAACCGAATTTACTTCGTTACTTGAAGAGACACTGTTCACATTTTTCCTGCTATGTTAATTATACTGCCTACTGCGATACTGCAAACATTTCTGTGTCAAATTGGCTGTAAAAATATTCTCCAGCTGGATGCTGGTCGTCTAAAAATAACTATAACTATATTTTACAGTTGCTGAAAGTATACAATTCACATTCACTGTACAATACAATACATGTTAAGCCGTTGACAGACAATATAAGTGCGAAAACTAGCACTGGAAAACTACAACTTGTGGAAACACACTGTCCAAGGACTATAATATCGAAAAAGCTTGTTGAAATATTAACAAGTTTCGAAACTGCGGAAATGAACTGGTTGAAAGGAATTTTCAATGTTTTTTACAGCTAATTGGTAATGCAAAATGCGCTACAGGTTACTTCATATCTTCTCATACCGTGCATATTATCGCTCATCTCATCGATCATGAAGTCTGTACTGTCCTAATTCATTCCTCTATATTTTGAAGTGTCTTTCATTCATATTCTGGATTAAGCCTTAGCTGTGACAGCAGTTCAACATCACAGACTCTATGACAGCAGCTGAAATGGCAATAGACATGACACCAGGACTGTCACCATGACACCATGACTGACACCATGGTCTATGACTGTCACCGACCACCGTTACTGTAAGCATGACATGACACTACTCGTCGAGTCCGATGAGTTTCCGCTCTGTTGTCGAGATATGAGCCGGGTTTCTCTTGTCACCGGGCACCACTGTTAACACCACCTGACCCGTACACTTTCTGATGATCCGTAGTGCTTTGCTCTGTGTAATTCCCACCATGGACTGCCCGTTTACCTGGAATGGGAAGACGGGGTTAGAGTGGGGGAAGTGAGGAGTGGATAGTTCAGAGTGAGGGGAAGTGAGGAGTTGATAGTTCAGAGTGTGGGGAAGTGAGGAGTGGATAGTTCAGAGTGTGTGGAAGTGAGGAGTGGATAGTTCAGAGTGAGGGGAAGTGAGGAGTGGGAAGATAGCGAGGGTCAAGGGTATGGGAGAGAAGAAGTGAGGGTTGGGTGTGGAGTGAAGAGGGAAAGGAGGGCAGGGTGGCGGGTATAGAAGGTCATGAAGAACAGGGTGAGTGAACTGGGTATACCAGTATATATGATGTACTCCTAGCGGGACTACAATGTACTCATAACATAAACAAACAATCAAAGTGTTGTTGCCATCTCGTGCGGTAAACAAAGCTGTGTGTCGAGTAATTACATCTCGTATGCTTATTGCTTGTAGCGGGTAGGTACTCGAGTAATGGATGTTTACGTTGGAATATTTTTAATAACATTATGATTGCTAGGTTTATGATGATTGATGAACATGCCTACTGCTGCTTCCTACATGGCCATTCTATTCAACAGTCTCATTTTAAACAATATTTGCGACAATCATATTATTGCCGCATTATTCAACAAAAACACACACATATTTATCTCAACGTGTAAACGTGCATCCTATGCTCGTGTATAAGATTCTCAACATGTTCCCGCCAACTGTGAGACAGTACAAGAGCTGTTGGTGTGTGTATAAGGGAAGCCCCTGAAATGTGATAATACGAGAGAGTGAGAGGGAACTAATAAGTATCTCCAGTTCTACATTTTCATCTCAATCTCCAAGACACATTCCTTCACGTCAATTTCCGGTGGCAATTTTATTTTCACAGGAACCTAATTAGGTAATTTCCAGGGTTTTTTGATAAGGATTATTACTGTGCAGTAGCATGACAGTGGGGATATTGGGTGTAAAACTGGGAATGTTAGGCCAGAATCCTTACATGTGATTAGTAAGTAGGAGTAGGCTTCATCAGCACATTCCAATAATTAGGAATCCGGGAGGTAGGTATAAATGAACAGCTGATGAATTGGGATGAACTTCCAAATTCACCGTAATAATGATGGACATTTTCCACCCAAATATTAGAACTCGATGTCGAAAACACTCTAAAAATATTATATGTACGGTACGATTACAGTTCGAAAATGTGTAACGGTTCATTTGACCTTATATGAGCAATCAATCACATTAAATATCGTGGGGGTATTTTCTGATGTGTCACACGCCACCAAAAAAGTGCCCGGTTCCCTAGCATGGTTCATCAACAGATCTATCAAATTCTCAAATTGATTCTGAGATTGGATCTTTTGTGTTCTTTCGAATAAAGAACTTCATTACAAGGTAGGGGGATAGGTATTATCTCATGTAAAGCTTCTGAATTCGTATGATTAACATTGTGACATAACACAAACCCCATGTTCACGTCGCTCTCAATTCCCCCAAACACACGCACACATACACACACAAACATACACACACATACACAGGTACACAAGCACACACATACACCCTCACGCACACACGTATCCCACACACACACACAACACATCAATCCCACACATATATGCAAACATTGACACTGCCTACATACCATTATGATGAGATCTCCTGGAGCTAGTCTCCCTTCTTCATGTGCCGCTCCTATTTCCAATACCGTCTTCACCGTAACTCCCTGTGAGAATATGACGGTAGACACGACGTGATAGGGTGCGCGTGGCAAGACGGTACGAAAAATAGTAACACAATGGAATTTTGAGAGGATAACAGAAACTTATAGGCATGAGGAAGATGAAATCATTTAGGATGAATTAGGTGCTGATTCTGGAACAGTCATCTGTCTCAGCGATTCAGGTGATGAGTCAGGTGACTGATTCAGATGATGAGTCAGGTTATGAGTTAGCTGATGTTCACACCTACCCGAACAATACGCTTGCCGTCTTGTTGTCCCAGGAGACTGAATCCCAGCCCTTGCTCCTTCTTCTCTAGTGTGATCGTTTCAGCATGTTCCTGATCGGGGAGGATGTGATATAGAAGGTGGTGTTATAGAGGGTGGTGGCATAGAGGGTGGCGGTATAGAGGCTGGTGGCATAGAGGGTGCTTTAGAATGGTGGATTAACCTTGTACCTACCAACCCTACTCTCCTTTGGAATGAGGATGTTTTTGTAGGTTTCGCTACTCTATCGAGTGGTACAGAACGATAAATAAACCACTTAGTTACCAATTCTGTACTCTATGAATAACGACGTTTAAATTTCTATTAATCATTAAAAGGCAGTCGGTTTTTCTGGTGCAGTTCATTGCTGTATTGCTGTATTGCTGTATTGAGGGTAAAATGATAATCTTTGCTAACCCAATGTGATACTCATTAGTCATTACTCTATGAATTACAATGGTGCGCTGCCCTACGCCGCATTGTGTAATGTGTATCGTGTACCAGGTGAAACATCCTCAAAAACAGTTTTATAACTCTGTAGGTATCACGGAACCCCATCACACAACGCCTTTTTTCAAAACAATGTACGCACACACACACACACANCGAGGAGAGGGCTCCATAGTGATCGCCCTCTAGAGCTCTTACATCATCACACTTAACTTCACCAAGAGATACACACACACACACACAGTACACACACACACACACACACACACACACAGAGGGCGACATTACATCACACATGTTTGTAGTAACAAGTAACAACTTGTTACAATTGTTGAGAAACAGTATCATGACGTCATTAACCTGTTACAATACACTTCAATATTCTGTCACAGCTGCTACAAGTCCAGTAGAAGTATACGTATTCTGTCAACATTGATTGAACAGCAATTTCACTGTTTTTCCCTACTGTCACGTTTCATTGACACTCCATCACAGTTTGAATATCATATTATACAATAGCTTGTCTGACGTCTTAAGCAAAGCCACACCACCCATATTCAACTGAACCATTTTCAACACCTTTCCCTCACGTAACACTTGCCCACAGTCACAGTATGACGGCGTGACACACTCCTAGGTTACATCATGGTGGCGTGACTTTTCCCACCTCAAAGATGGCGTGACATCAGGTTATGACCACTCACAAAGCGGCTTGGCAACCACGCTGGAGACACTCAGCAGTTAAATTGTTAAAAAAGTAAACAGCAGTATAACATAGTTATGTCAATGTCAAATGGTGCGCTTTCACGACTACATTCACTTGACTGTGAACCAATTGACTGGTTTTCGCAGAGCTTTTTGTAACTCAGTATACTTACAGACAGAGACACCAGTAGTGTTATTCCACTTTGTGTGTATGTGTGTGTGTGTGTGTGTGTGTCTGTGTGTGT
>CAMPET010000132.1:109776-120670 GCA_946803715.1 Beroe ovata
GTGTGTGTGTGTGTGTGTATGTGTGTGTGTGTGTGTGTGAGTGTGTGTGTGATAGACTATGTTTATAATGATAGACTGTGCATGAATGGTGAACAAAGGACGACCCCTCCCATTCTGTCGTAATGAACAGTGGATAGAGGGGGAGTGGGGAGGAGGGTCACATCCCACATTAACATATCATCAACCGGTATCACAACGTATTATGACATATTATCACAGTGTCATAGGTATAGTGTCGTGACTCGTGATACATCAACTAGTAAGGACGTTATAGTAAGGACGTCATCATTAATACACAAGCAACATATTAACACACAAGCAACACATGAACACAAGCAATGTTACCAACCCTCTGGTGGTACCGCTCTTATCAACCTCATTTCTGGATACGTTGTTAGACCTGATGCGGAGAGAAAGTGCAATTTTCGAAATAACTTAATGAAGGGAAACGGCTAAACGGTATAACAGTGTATGGGTTTTGGATACGAAAGCCAAAAAATTGGGTTAGATGCCACTCCGGGGAGCGACAGTGCCTTAACCATGTGTGTAGTCGTGAGACTAAGTCTCGTCCTTGTCGAGGGAGCTGCTAAACTGCTCTCCTTTCATACTACACAGTTACCACAGAGCAAAAGTGGTATATATTAGACTCGGATGCGGGAAATATTTCCTTGTGTTTGAAAAATGACTCACAAAACTGATGATTCAATTTTTGAATACGCTTCATATGAAATAATCGCTGATTTTACAATGTGTGATAATGTTTGGTTTTGAAATATTCATTGCTCGACGGTTGTGAAGACTCACATGTCAGCCAAATGCATATCATCTGCGTTTGAGTATCCACTATCTGGAGGCATTGCGTCGCCACTGTAGTTCCTGTAATGACAGGAAGATTGATTACTGAAAAAAAACAAGAAGGATTAAAATGAGAATTGGGGGATTGAGAAGATATTTTAAAGGAAGTTTTACCTACTTTGCCGAATTATTGTGAGTACCAGAATAAATTTTAATAAGATGTCTTCCCTCAGGTTACAGTACATGTTATTGTACGTACCTTTTTCTAGTTACCAGTTCGGTGGTTGCATACGGGCACACATCTTCACACTCATCCCTGAAACACACACACTCACTGACAACAACACAATTATACTGCTATCATAACCACAAATTTCACAATACCGAGGCGTATCATATGATGAACGACATGTTCATGAACATGAACAGTGAGGTTCAGGGTTCGCCACTTTGAAAACATGAAGCGAACATGAACGAGATATGTTGGATGATATTCGTGAACCTATTTTGAAACCATTTCCAAGCTAGGAGTGTACTCACATAGCTTCGTGCTCTATATTCCCCCTATCCCGAGACGCCGGGTCGCTGGGAACCCCTGTAGAATACGCACCAGAAGAGGACGGGGTCTGCTGTTGGTGTGAGGTGGAAGAGGCACTCTTCTTGGGTAGCGTGTGGACACTCGGGGGTTTGGGTGCAAATGTAGCAGGGGGCAGCATGGCTTTCTTCACTTCATTCTGAAGTATGGGATATCAGTGAAAATCTGTCATACCGTGTGTGTGGAGTGGTTTTTCTATGCGTGTGTTTTAGTGACGGGGTATTTTAGTGTGAATGTGTTATCAGTGTCACTAGTCTAGGATTATCCTGAGTATATTATCGCAGGAAGCAGACTGAGTGCTCGTGTTCAGTAGAGAGATTGTACAATAGTCCACTACCTGTACTCTAATAGTGTGTGTACAATACGTGTGTATACTGTGGAAGATACATCAGTAATATGCCGCACTAACTGGTTAACTACACAATTGGTTACATTGGGAGCGGCTACAGGTTGCTTGTTATCCTGTGGAAGAGGATGTTGGAGACTTCTTTCCCCTCTCTAGTTTTGAAAATTGCCACATTTGCTAAAACTTGGACCATGGCAGATGTATATCAACTTCCTATAACGTTCCGACAAACGGGTTCACTACCATGGCAGTGTGCTATGTGCACAAGACAAGCACGATGTCTCATGCGCTTGCAATGTGATAGGTTCACCGCGATGAACTGTACATTTCCTGATATGATCTGTCACTCACAGCGTGACATTGCTTGAAATAGCTAAACAGTGGGAATGAGCTAATGTATACCAGCTCATGCAATGCCCCGTCAGGATTATACGAACACTAGGACTTGTTGGAACCCTGCCAACTCAAATACAATACAACAAACTATCATCAGTAGAATACACTGTATTCGAGAACAGATGTATTCAGNGCAGTGTGCTATGTGCAGTGTGCTATGTGCAGTGTGCTATGTGCAGTGTGCTATGTGCAGTGTGCACAAGACAAGCACGATGCCTCATGCGCTTGCAATGTGGTAGGTACATTCACCGCGATGAACTGTACATTTCCTGTTTGATCTGTCACTCACAGCGTGACATTGCTTCAAATAGCTAAACTGTGGGAATGAGCTAATATATACCAGCTCATGAAATGCCCCGTCAGGATTATACGAACACTAGGACTTGTTGGAACCCTGCCAACTCGAATACAATACAACAAACTATCATCAGTAGAATACACTGTATTCGAGAACAGATGTATTCAGAGACATGTATCGTGTACCCCCAAGTAACATGAAATGTATTTGATCCCGGTGATATTCATGACCGCAGGACACGCGCTGCCTCAGTTCTCCTCCAAAGGTTACAATCGACATTTTTCAGAGGTCGACATCATTATCATCAAATTGATGAGGAACAATTAGAATAGAGGAACAAAGGATATCTGTTCTCATTCAAAAGGTATTATTAAACAAACATCGTATCTACTATGGATTATACTATGGATCGGTATCAGCTGTATCACGGCTGATGTACAGCAGGAAACAAGCAAAATGCGATTACAGTGTCTACCTCTATGAGATTGGGTAGGTAGGTGCATTGATATGGATATTGAATAGCATATCAACGTGATGGAATGACTTGTTAACTTATTCCAGATCGCCATTCGCCTATCTATCCAGAATATCAATCATCTTATTATGCATTTTCCCTGACATCTCAATGCTGAAACTATGTAGTATATTATTAAGGGAGAAGCAGTCTATTTATAGCACAGACAGGCGAGAAATGAGAAGGGGAAATTTTTCCGACAAATGCAGGGAATTCGGAGGAGGAATTGCAAAAACTGCTGTATCATAGCAGTAATCAACTCAAATCAGCAAATCAAACAAAAAAAGCACAAATATTGAAATTAGTTGAGAATAATTGTTCCGCGCATTGATTTGACACCAATTAACACTAACTACATATACACAAAAAAATTACAAGTACACTAATTGGTGTAAGGAAGGGGACGCTAAAGTAAACAAGATTGGAGGAGTTGACAAGCAAACTACCTACACGGAGTCATGTCAAAGAGTACAAGAATTTTCTGCGATAAAACTGATTATTCGACTTTAAAGGGATAAATTTCTCTGTACGGTACCCAGTGATTTCCTTGTTGTATAAATTGAAGTAGCAACCCAACTAAGGATGTGTTTCCTGTCTCAAAATTATTTATTTTGCATGGCATGAATTCTGATTTTAATGACGTGACTCAGTGACTGTTCGAGTGCTCATTTATTCTGTTTTATCAAGTAATTATTAATCAGCGCCATGGCAAGAAGTTCTGAAATATCAGAAACCACTTGATGTTCAACGACAAACAAAATTAAAAACTATTGCAATACTAAACTCGGGAAATAGCTACCGTCTTGATGAAATATTCTTTGACGAGATTGCTGAGGGCGTCTCTCTGGTAAGAGTTTCTATCACATTCCTGAAAGACAGCATAATCCAGTGTTTTTAAAAACGTACAGAGTGCTATAATAGCTTCACACGGTATCCATCATAATGTGTACACAGACTTTCACACCAGAAAGAACCCATGACGTACCTGTAGAATTTCGGTCAATGTTATCCGACAGTCGGCTACCTCCTGAACCATGCCCATCAGAACCGCCTCCAGTGCTTCAGGTAGCTCCACTTCCTGAAGTGGGGGACATGAGCAAACACTTTGGAAACATCCTACAATTATCTATTGGAGAGTTTCTGTAATAGTTAGGGAATAACCCCGATCTTACACGATTGACCAAGTTACATGATCCTTGTTCAGCATTATAAAAACGTGCCTGACTGTTTGCGTGATTTGACTTTATCATAGGTCCTATCATAGCTGTGTTACGCGATACTCATATGTTCTTTCCTATCCCAAGGGAATAGAAATTATAACAGAATTCAATACTTTTGGTTCATTGCTGATGTTTGAATATCATGGGACGTATTCAAACAATGCTGGCTGGTAAAGATCAAGACAGACTGAAAATTTGGGAATATTATCACCGCTAATATCAGCCTTAGTCAACTTTGCAGACACTGGCCAGTGGCCAGCGTCTATGCTGCCAAATGAACAAGACAGGTTAAATTTCTTTTCTACATGAGTTCCTCCCAGATATTGTAAAACGTAGGTGGCTGAATAAATTTGTGGTGGACAATAAAGAAACATACATGGACCTGTCATTGCGCCACCCTGTTATACACCCCGCTTCACATTCAATATGGCGTGTGTGTGGGAGTACTTGTAATTCAATAGGGTACATAAATCGAAACATGTCCCTCATTATATGTCAGCAAGATTCATGATTAACTTACATCAACTCCATTGAACTCAGAGGCTGAGTAGATAGTCATCCCCAGAGAATAGACATGAATTTTTTCGATCAATGAGGAACTCAAGGGTTCCATGACGCCCTCATGGCTATAGAACTCTGGAGCAACGTATAAACTTGTTCCATACTCACCTGATATCATTCAAGGGAATAAACAAGCAAAATCAAAGTCCTGATGATGATTATAATTTCCTTTAAGATTCAATAAGCTAGTAAATGAACCCACTTATTGTTCCTTTAACCATTTCCAGAGAACCATCATGGTGGAATATCAACTTTTCAGCAGATATCTGGAAGAGTGTGTCACTGTCACAGCTCATTTGCCCTGAAAATAGGTGTTCTGAAGCATTACATTATTTCAACTTTATTTGATTATTCAAACTAGGCATTAAATAAGGAAAGTCAACTCCAATATCCCGATAGGGTAATGCAAATTTCTATAGTACCTATGAGGTAGTTAGAAATGGTCTCAATCAACTCCCATAATATATCTGAAACAAAACTGTCTCTATGATGGAGCAGTTGTGATAAGGTAACTACTGAACAGTGACCCTTCTCCATTCTTTACAAGACCATAACCTTAAAGGAAGAGATGATTGATTTTAACACACTTTGCAAAGTTTTGACTTACACAATGATAGATCAGAAGCAGGAGGAGGAATTTCAGCCCCGAAAAGTGTCTGTCTGCTTTTTATCAAAAAGAGGGATATGGATCAAAAAGAGGGATTTGGATATTTTAAAAGCAGACATCATCTCTAAAAGCAGACTTCAAATTTGTGACATGGAGTCTACTTTTTAAGTCCTGCTTGTAAGGTAAATTGAAATAAGTAGCACTCTTATTGGGCATACCACTATGCCCCTTCTTGACAGAACAGACACATCCTGTCACATCTGTAACCCAAACCCTAATCCTAGGGTTTCAAATGCAATAAAGTGGAAAAATGTCTGGTTATGTGACCAAATCAGTTTTTCACCCATGACTTGCCAGGGAAGCATTTTCACCAAACATCACAAGGGGTGATTTGGAATCAGCGCCTAAAAATACGTCAATTCATGTTTTTAACCGAAAAAGGGACAAAACCAAGAATTTTCAAAAAATTAGGGTTCTAACTAAATCCATCACCCTGATTTTATCACATGACTTGACCCACAGGATAGTTCCATAGCCTGAACCCTGACCCCAACCCTAACCTGAAACTAAAACGTGGTTAAATGGAAAAATATCTGGTCACGTGACCAAATCATTCTTTTCCCCATAACTCGGCAACTCGCCAGGGAAGCATTTTTATCCCACATCACATGGGGTGGTTTGGAATCAGCGCCTAAAAATACGTCAATACGGAAAAGGAGACAAAAATAAGAATTTTCAAAAAAATAAGGGCGATGAATTTAGTTCAAGTGAAAAATTAGGGCACTGAATTCAGTACTATATACGAATAAAATAACACAAAATAGCAAAGGCCAAGCAAACATTGTTCAAATTTTATTTGACCTCTGTTTCTCTGGGCGCACTTTGGCCATTATCGCGAAAGCATTGTCGGGCGATGCCAGACCGCTGATGCAAGCCGCGAAGCGGCTTGCGTCAGCAAGTTTGCGCCGCGCGCGAAACGAAATTCTCGACAGGGTCTATCATCGATCGACAACGAAAGCATTGTGATTGACTGGCGATGCTAAACCATGACAATGCAAATGTGACATGATGCAAGCCAGAAAGCGGGTTGCAACAGCAAGCTGCAAGCTATATGAAAATAAAATTGTTGAGAATAAGTTTCAATTTCGTTTGCTGCATATTGACTGAGATCAGAGTAAGTTTGAATTGCGCCGAGCGCGCGCGCGGAACGAAATTTTCGGCAGCGAAAGATTTTGATGGAGGCGTGGGCATGCAGGCAGCAAGAAACAGAGGTCAAATAAAATTTATCAATGCATAGACATATGTAGCATGTTCCATGAAAAAAAATATTTCAGACAAGAAAGATTCATTTGAGACATCAATCTGCAAAATTTTTCTCCAGTCAATCACTGGTAAATGGGTGTAGCAGTGTGGAGTGCAGTGACCACCTGCCTGAAATAGTCTTTATCTTCCCTCCATGTCCAGCATCAAGAAATTATCTAAGACACTTAGCAAAGAGAAGTAAAAGATCAGTTGACGGATCCTGAGAGATTTGTGTCTTACACTGCACACTATACAGATCCAGCAAAGCTATTAATCTTGTTAATGTGCTTTTTTCAAGTGTTTGTTGTATATCAGTGATATCACTGATCAAATGACTCAGGACCAGACTTTTTAATTTGTGGACAAAACCCTATTGAAGCTTTCCTTTGAGTTATTGAGCTGAAATTTTGAGAGTTGATTGATACTTATGTTATCAACAAAGTTAGCAACCATCAGCTTTGTGAGTGATTTATAAGCTGAGCTATGAGGTGTGGAGAACTTAAAGTAACCATAACTTTGGCCAGCAGTGGGAGATTGGGACAATTTCAACTAGCCTTGACCAGCTCTGTTTTCTCTATCTGGTGACAAAATTTCAGAATGATTGGTTGAATATAATTATTTTAGAACACCTGTCAAAGGAGCGTGATATATAAAGTGAAAAAAATCGTGATCATAGATATCTAAACGTTCCAAAGTGAAGAAACAACAAAATGGTGATAATAGAGATGTGTGGGCATTATCTAACCAATTTGCACATGCAACTCCTATGTTGCATAGCAACAGCGTACTTGTGCAGGTTTTGAGATCCATTTTTCAACTTCAGACGCGATTGCAAAAATCTAAGACCTAATTCAAAAATCCAAAATGATGTTTGACAGCGTAATCAGTTTTTCTACCTCCTTGCAAAAAATCTTGGTGTTTCCACTCCCCTTGGTTGAGATAAATGCAGACAGTCTTGAGCTGCCCTATTCCTTTATTTTCAAGATTTGAAGATAACTTTGTAAGCATGAAAAAAACCATGTTACAATTTTAGTCGCCATAAACATTTAATTTTTCTTTGTGGGCATGTGCTGAACTTCAGTTGTTATCCCTATATATAACCTTTGGCATCCTGTTTTCTGGCATTGCTAAACCACTGGCTGATCTTAGATTAAGTTTGCACCCTCCGCGCTATCACGGAACGATTCAATGCTTTATAAAGATCATGGCCATGCTGGTGGAGGTTCAGTGCAGCATAGGCTGCATTTGTCTAAAATTTAAATTTTAGGCAATACTTGAACCTCTACAGTCTACAGTCCACAGGTTCATCAATCCATGCCCTATTTGCCCAAAACTCTGCTGTATTGGGACAATGGGTATCTCCTGTGCTATTTTCTGAATTCTTGACTGTGGTTTCAGACACTTAACTGCAGCATGGGCATCTTTTTGAATAAAGTTATTTCCAATGCAGCTCATCAAATCCATGTGAGACTGTTGAACTATTGAGCCATGAAATCTATTTTAATTCAATGTTATGTTTGATATCCAATTAGGTCAATTAATGCTGTCATATTATAGACTGTAATTTCCCTACTCAAAGATTAATCAATTATTAAGGTTGAAAATGAACAGATTATTTGGTAATGCACGTCCAAAAGGGCCGGCTCCGAATTTGACTGACTGCATAGCAAATATAGATAGTAGAGGTGANCGATTCCCTGAGCCTATTTCATGAAGCAGGCCTTATGCGGACCTTGCTACAATCTTCTCCTTCCATAAGTTCATCCAAAACCAGGCTGTGGCCTTGGAAAATCGGTGATTCATACAGCAGAAAGCTGCCGAGCCCTGACTTTAGACGGGGGAAATCAGGAATTGACCCCAGGAGATAAGGTCATTCCATCTGATTGAACATACCTTAGACCAGAACGCCCTGGATAATGATAGTGGATCCTGGTTTAAGCCATACAATTTGGGGCTAAGTCCTAGGTGGCAGAAGATACCGGAGGATGGAGGGTCCTCTCTACTCATGATTGAGGGCGGGGGAAAGCAGGAACTGACCCCAGGAGATAAGGTCATTCCATCTGATTGAACATACCTTAGACCAGAACGCCCTGGATAACGATAGTGGATCCTGTTTTGCCCTGGTTCTAAAGACATACTGTGATTTTAAGGGGCTAAGTAGCAGGCCATCGTAAACCACGCTCTGTGACAGATCGCCTGATCATGACGGAGAATGGAGGCTGCCGTGGATATTGGATATCCTTAACCAAAATTAGCCAGTTGGTCTTCGCAGCCATGGCCTGAGAGATGCCTTAGGCGCGAGGCGTCAAACAAACAAGGCAAGTCAAACTTTCCTAACATTAGAATCGGTGATCAGCTTAAGTGTATAATCTTTCCTAGATCACAAGGAAGACTGGTCCCCCTATGCTGTAATTTCCTGATGAATGAAATATAGCTGGGTTCACTAAGCAAAGCCCAGCCCAAGGATATAATGATTCCTGGTATGGGGGCCAGACACTACCCAAAGACAGCTTATAGGTCGGTAGAGGCAGACCGCCAGACCAGGGTGATTGGGTGAACACTATTTAGGATGGGAGGTTCCTACAGGCCACAGGGTGAACAATGGCCTCTACGTCTGCAGATTCCCACAGGGTGGATACTAGGTCGACAGATTCCCACAGGGTGGACACTAAGTCAGGACATTTTCAAGTTTCCTCACGCTGATAAGGAAACATGCATGAGCATTATACAAGAGGTAGGTACACCGAGAGCACTTCGAGAGTACATGTACATTGTACACTGGGGGCAGGACTGTAGGGCGGGGGACTGTAGGTCGGCGGACTGTAGGTCGGCGGATTGTAGGTCGGCAGCAGGACTCTAGGTCGGGAGCTACGCTAATGAGGTTTCTAACATGCATGTAGGATATAATACATCGGTAGAACAAGGACTCTCTGTAGGCAGCTTTAGCGCGGTTTAACCACTGTTAAGATATAATTCAGGGCACCTTCGCTTCATTTTCACTACCCATGATCCTATGATTTGATCAGGCAGAGAGGACATAATGCTTATTATAGCCAGGATCTGTCATCAAAGGGGAGGGAAGCTCCGCATGGAGGATAGGGATTTTGTAGTAGATATGAGGAGGACTTGTACCAGCTAGTATTCTCGGCAAGGATGGTCAGGTTGTCAGAAGCATTTCCTAAAGGAGCATATCTGCTTGTCTGAGGGTTTGGCAGTCTATCTAGAGTCACATGGTGTCAGGCAACCGGAACCAGCAGTAAATGATGGTGTCTGCAATGATACAGTGGGACACAATACTGACTCTCCTGCGGATCAAATTTTAGGCTCTGAGCAGTGAAGGAGGAGGAACTCCCTATATTATCTCCCTATCCATAATAGTTATACAAATTTAAGAGGCTCCCGACCTAATGGAGAACTTTGAGTAGAAGAACTGGTGTTTCCGACAGCCCTCTACTGCATGAATGGAGTGTTTTTCACTATCTCACTCTCACTATGGTTTTGGTAGTATTATGAGGAGGAAAAGCTCATAGCCTGGACTGCAGAGATAGACTAGGGACAAGATTATTTAGTCTGCTGATGAACAACGCCGTCACTGACTTCAAGGCATTTGAGTCACAGAAGGGCTTTAACCAGGATCCACTTTTGGTGCCTATCCAGGGCATCCTTGTCTGTTCAAATACATGGAGTGACCTTGCTTATCTTATCGCAATTTCTGACTTTCTGAGAGCTCCCTTGATGCCCTGATTCACTGTCAGTGTTCTGTGTTTTTATTTGGGGCTTGATCTATACCTACTCATGACTTGGCAGCTTTCTGCTGCACAAATCAGCGATTTACCAAGGTTTTGGATGAACTAAAGCAGGAGGAGCTCATAGCAAAGGCCGTGGTTTGATAAAAAATGTCCGTTTCATGATAGGTACATATTATGAACTGTTGAGATCTACTGGTTGATTTCGGTTTAGGATATTAATCATCCAGTACTGTATCCACGGCAGTCTGAGTGACAGAAGAGCACGCCCTCAGTCATTAGTAGAGGGAACCCTCCATCCTCCGGTATCTTCTGCCACCTAGCTTGGTTGACCAAGGCCTACTACTAGGACTTAGCCCCAAATTGTATGGCTTAAACCAGGATCCACTGTCCTTATCCAGGGCGTTCTGGTCTAAGGTCTATTCAATCAGATGAAGTGGCCTCATCTCATTGTGACTTCTGGGATCAATTCCTGATTTCCCCCGTCTAAAGTCAGGGCTCGGAAGCTTTCTGC
>CAMPET010000133.1:0-15460 GCA_946803715.1 Beroe ovata
TCGGTTCCCTAGTTAACGGCCGACATAACGGCCGACATAACGGCCCATGAAACTTACAAGCAGGTAGGATACCTCTATTCAGTGACAGAGATCAACTTGAATGTAAAGAATGTAACCCTGTGTGTTTTTCCCTTTTGTATCTCACTGCAATCGAATTTGAGTGTTGACCCATCCTTCATATTCACTAAATTGTGTAACATAATGAGTGTTCGTTTACAATTTGAGGCAGTGCTGTTTATGTCAGTATGTCGGACTGACTACCCCTGATCTCCCTCCTTATCGTACTTCTCCTGCCCTTGCTCTCCTGCATCTTTATCTAGTTTTTCCTGATTTCCGCCCCTCCTCAATCCTCATCCACTATCCAACTCCAGCAATCTCCCCTCCCACCTCAGTCAACTTCTTCTCCTACCTAATCTAGTTTCTCCCCTTGCCCCTCCATCTTCATCCAGATTTCCCTATATATGGTCGAAAACAATTTCGCAAAACTTTAAGTTGGTAAAAGCCGAAGTTTATTCTGCCCATTCGAGTGGATTCTCCTCCGTATTTCCTCTCCTCAGTTCCCAACTTACTTCTCCAGCAAAACTTGACTGATCACACTTACAACGCAGGCGGCAAGAAATTTCCAACAAGTGCAAGTGGGAGAGATGGACCTTGTGAGAGAAAATTTGCCACAGTGAGAGGGATGTATCACTGCCATTGATCTTGATCAGTGTTTCATCGACAATATTTGGAGGTGAATATTAAATATTCAATGTATCATGGCCAATCTTGCATTAAATCGATGTTCACTGTTCTGTGTTAAATCATCAATGTTTGGTTTTCCCGCTGTTACAATAATCTAAGTCAGTTCACAGTTTCAGGCGACGCATTTCATGGCTGGCGGATGACCGCTGATCAATGACAACAGATGTGTGTACGGCCACTCCCCATCAAATTTCTCTCCACCATAACCCTGCCAACATCTTCACCCAGCTCATCCTGTGCTGACTCAACTCATTTTCCCACCCTCCGCCTCCAACTTTTCCCATCCTACGTCTTTCACTACTTCCCGTACATTCTCATCCATCTACCCCTCCATCAACCAACTTCTGGACAACATCCTCATCTAATTNGATAATCGGTTCCCTAGTTAACGGCCGACATAACCCCTTATCTGCTCTTTATCGGTCAATTTGAGTGAGCATTTGAGTATAGCTCCCAAACGGATCAACCGATTAACTTGAAACTTCTATCATAGCTCAAGGACCATTAGATTATTAGAAACTCGGACAACCAAAATTTCAAGTTTCACAGTGTTTGATAACTTGTTTTACTATCAACTCAGTACTAGAACGAATAACGATTTTATAACATTATAGGTGCCAAATTTATGGTTACGAAGCTGTAACTCATTTTTCCTCGTCTATTTGAATTTAACTCAACCTTCGCCTTATTACTAGCAAATCTTCCCAAAGTAAAGTAAGCGCGCGCGGCTGAGCCGCGCCGCCGTACCATTTTCTCTAGACCCTTGCTGACGCAAGCCGCGAAGCGGCTTGCTCCTGGAGCTTATTCCTGGAACTTATTCCTGGAACTTATTCCTGGAACTTATTCCTGGAACTTATTCTCAGACGGCTTGCTGGAGCAATGCTCCAGCAAGCCGTCTGAGAATAAGTTTGAGCCGGCTCAAACTCGGCTCGCTCGAGCGCGCGCGAAACGAAATTCTCGACAGGGTCTATCAGTATCATGTTCCCGCGCTGCGTGACCCAAATACTCCGCGCGCGTCTCCGTCTCCTTTCTACGACTTTTCAGTTCACTGAGTAGAACAGGGGCGCACAACGTGTGCACAGTCTATCATCGATCGACAACTTTGCGGCTTGCATTTGCCTGGCGATGCTAGGCCCAGCTGACGCGAGCCGCCTTCGATGTTTCCGAAACATCGAAGGCCTGTTTCGGCCTTCGATGAAGGCCAAGGCGCGCTCGCGCGAGAAACAGGTCAGGTAACATCTGACTGCAACCTGCGATGCAGATGAAGAAACAGTGAAGCGATATGACATTGCAGCGTAGGAAACTGGAAAAACCCTGGCCCTACGCAACATGATGATGAACAGTATAGTAATAGAATCTGTATAGTAATAAGTATACTGATACAGTGTAGTAATTAGTATACTATACTAATGTGTCTATATAGTAAGCAGTACAGTGCAGTTACGAGATCACGTGACAATATGAAATTGAATTTGAATATGATGCATGATCATGAATTTGAAAATTGGCTTTGAACTTGAAGCATCAGAAACTAAAAGTAGACAGTGAGAAACATGTACATCTGGGCTAAAAAGAGACTAGACGCAGCTGCCAAGCAATCAGTGTGATTGAGTACGAGTTTGACGACGTTCACCGTTACGGTTACGTAAGCATTAGCGTATTGCAGCTCAAAGATAAAACATAAAATTCGATCAATGACGCAAAAGACTTCAGACATGATGGACAATGGTTATGGACATTGGACATGGACTTGGAGTACACAAACAACTAAATGTGTCAAAACTTTAAGTTTAATCTTACAATAAACACAAAATATCTACTTTTATGCGATTTGCTTTCAGTTTTAAGGTGCTAATTTAGTTTGCATTTAGCTTTAGCTTCAACTTGATCTTGGGATTTTCATTTATCAGGGCCGAACGTACAACTACAAATACATCGGACTTTCATAATTGTTTAAGTCTGAGCCAATGCCATGTCATGACGCCAAGTCTAACAGAACAGTAACATTAAAACAGTTCACTCTTCATTGAATTTAAAACCGTTATGGTATATGGACATTGCTTGCTTATGCCATATTGCCATGTTGGCACAGAATTTCGTCTCTCTTTGCAACAAGCATCGCTGTCAGCACTGGAAACAATTGGTTCCGTTCTTCCTCATCGTCTGAAAGAAAGTTTTTTGGTAACCTGACAAATGATTTATATCACCTTAAGCATTTGAAACCTTATATGCAAGCCTAATATGAGTCCATCCGACCATTTCCGACAATTTCGCAGCACAAATGTAAATTGTAAAATTAAATGCAAAAGCAGTAGAACTAGAAAGTAGGAGAAATATAATGATAGTGTTTGAATTTCAAATACCTCTTTGGGTAAGTAGCAGCTGCAATAGTTGCAAGAAATCCTCGTTCTTCTTTGTCAAGGGAGCGCATTGATAAAAAAGCTGGATAACGTAGGTACGTCATGAGTCAACGTACATCATGATCATCGTTTAAATGCAGACAGAATATCACAACTGTTAGAATATCTCCAACAAATACAAATATATTACCGTCGCCATGGTCGAGAGGAAACAATGAATGGTCCCAATCCGGGCAGGAGACAGAGTCTCAATAGCTGCAGAGACCTTCTCCCTGAATGAGGGAGTTACTTCGCTCTCTGGTCCGGCGGATTGGAGTCGTATGTTGCCGTCTCGACGGAGAAGGAAGTCCAATGTGTGGAGAGTGAGGATTGGTGAGGGGAGGGAGGCAAACCATTTCCGTAGGAGAAGTCCGAGATGATACGGCGGCAGATTTGGGACCTGCGAAGTGATTGTATGAATAAGTGTGAAATTGGAACATGCAAACACTGAAGGCAAAGATTGTGTCATCACTAACCGAGTCCCAGTTGCCAGCGTTTATTTCAGCTATCACAGCTCCCATATTTTGTCCAGCTTCTACTTTCTCTGACCCTGTCTCGCCCATCCCAGACATGAATTCCTCGGCGAATCTTCGCATCTCGACAGTGGGTGAATTGAGCTGGATCATGGCTTTGACTCCTTCATCTGCTTCTTCATCATTGCATGGTTCCGATTCTTCGTGCCCATCCAAAACATCCTGTGTAGGGCCTTCGGTTGTTTCTTCAGCCACTTCATTCGCCGCACTCCCCTTCCCCTGACGGATTATTGAATACTGGAAAACAGACTGCCACACAAAACTACAATCTTCAAAGTTCAATCTACATATTGTGAGTTATTAGGGTAATTTTCAATGAAGTGTTGGAACCTGTCCGTTAGAAAAACCTCCCTCGGTACCGACAACTTTCTCACAACTTTCTTCTTCTTCATTAGATCCGTCATGAGTATTCGATTGTTCGGAAACCACTTGATCCGAATTATCATGATATTCAAAAATATTCACAGTTTCATCGATAAAATCTCGCGCAGGTATAGTTTCTGCATCCTTGTCATGAGTTTGAGTAGTGTCTTCTGATGTTTTTGGTGAGATGTCTAGAGAACAGAGAGGTTTGTGGCTGTGTAGTGGACTCGGAGAGCAGCTCTGATGATCGAGGGATGTTCTGGGACTCAGATTTAGACGATGTGATAAACAAGCTAATCGCGTATCCTGAAAATGGGGGACCATGCTTCACAAACACTAAACACGAACAAGGAATCATCAGACGAGGAATAGATTTTACGTCACTGTACCAAATCACGACGATTAGCATCATTCTGCACGGACACGTCATGCACATGTAATATGTATTGTAAAGTATGGTAAAACTCACCACCATATTGACCGATGATCTCCGTGTAGGAGTGACCCTAGTTTTGTCAAGGGTCTCCGCACTTCTCGACCTGACCAGGCTACTCTTGGTCATCTGGGCAGCTATCTCGTCCACTTGAGTGTC
Source organism: Beroe ovata (assembly GCA_946803715.1). NCBI lineage: Eukaryota > Metazoa > Ctenophora > Nuda > Beroida > Beroidae > Beroe > Beroe ovata. Next base: position 4,632 of record CAMPET010000133.1, read on the forward strand.
CGATATTTCGTCCAGATGCTCGGTATCAGAACCGGCAAGCGAATCGAGGTCTTCGTCCAGCTGTAGCTGAGACAGTTGATCATAGCGATTGGCTATCTTTACTCGATCGAAGTTAGTTATTGTCACTTTGAGACACCAGAACAAACCTCATAGCTGGAAGGACAAGTTATAGGCCGGTTGATCGATGTTTTGTTCCGTATTTTCTTGTACAGAATTCCTGTATCTTGTTTTACAGTGGTCAACACCAAACTACAGATCAGATACAGAATCTGCGGTTTTTTGAACGGTCAACGAAAAGTTATAAGTGCTGAGAATACACCGTAATATTTCGATCAAGGACATCTAAGTCCAGCTATCCCTAGTCCCTACCTTTGGTATGTATTTAAGAGTCTTCCCCTCGTTGCCGTGAAGCACTATCTTCTGGTTCTCCAGAATCTCCTCCAATGTGAAGCATGGGCCAGGGCGTACGCTGTCAGATACAGGGAGAGTAATGAGCACGGATGCAGGTGTAATTATAAAGCAGGTGTAATTATGATCAACTTCAAACCCAGCCCGAAATAGGAATCTCACAGTGACATGACCATTTGTTGATACTCACACGGATGGAAACTGAACCCAAAGAGGTGTCAAGAAGTTTGCAAATCTGAAAACGGCTTTCAGTTGGTTTCTCGTTTGAATCGATCGGGGCCTGTTCTTCCTTACAAGTAGTATAGCCTGAAAACAGAGAATAAATGTTCATGGATGAGAAAATGTTCTGGTAATACCTATTGCCTAATATTGACCTTTAATTTTTGCGTGGAAAATTTGGAAACCATCATCGATCATTCTAATTTTAGCGTTGATTCAGGTTTCCCCAATGTTTGTAGTCAACAACTATAATAGCACCATGAGGAGTTGATTGTTGTAGTCATGGTGATAAGTGATAACTGTTGATAGTAAGTATGAAACGGGAAGGATGTAACAGGAAGCGCGGCTCAGCGCGCGCGAGCAAGCTCCTTACACACAGCGCTGAAATAGCGTGTTTACTAACACAACTGCTGAGCGCGTTCCAAATAGTTATAATTTCATACAACATGGAATAAAGTGTCCTAGAAGATGGGTCATGGGCCTGCTTGTTTGCTGCGTTCGTTCTCAGACAAATCAGTCACCAGCAGTATTTACAAACTTACAACTGATGAAGCTCCATACTGACTTCTTATGGGTGGTTATTCGACTTGGGTAAATTACAAACCTCAGTAAGCATAATCCGGACACGCCGATATCACATACCATTCACCAGCACGTCCTTTCATTATATGTTAACTAAGGGAGTGGAGGTATAAGCTACACTGATCACGTCTACAATGTCTTATCCATATCAATTTCCATTTTAACAGGTTTAGATATCATAGGTATGTAGAATTATGGTGTATATGTGTATATTGTGTAGTATTTTGATCGTGTAAATAGTATGTGTTCTTGTTACTAGTATGTAGACTATTCTCAGAGTTTTGACATAATCTTATTTCTGATCAGTATTTAGTTTATTCTATTTTAACCAAAATATTCAATAGGTGACTGAAGATGATGTTGTACATTGAAAGTATTTTCTCCAATTAAAGTCTAACCACTGTTTCATTGTCTGAGTTCGCAATCAGAGGAATACCAGAAATTTCCTTCAAATTCGTAATTTCCATTTTCCACTGTAGAGTGTTACACTGGTACTGGATCACTGCTACTGGGAGTTGAAACCACTTAAAGTCTACCTTAACCAATCTAAATTAACATCCACCAGGTTATCAAATGGACATAGGAAGGTAAATCCACCCAGACATCAAGATTACTCCTATTCTACCATCTAAGATAGCATAACTTGTTCAGGAGTTAAATGCCAGTGCAATGTACCTACATTATACAAGTGACGATACATTATGAGTACACAACGATAAACAGGATAATGATAAGGATCAGAGATAAGGCTTTATAGTAAAAAGAGAGACTGTATTTTCACAAAGATGTCATCCATTACTGCATTCAATTGTTATTTTGTTATTTTGTTACGTGTCACACCACATTTTGAACTTGCAGACCTTTTCCGAATTGCAAAACTCATAGGACTCATAATAAGTGCCTATCACAATATCACATTCCGTACACAACATGAAATAGGTATCGGTAGCCTTACATCATACTTATCCTGTTGCTCGTAGCAACGTGTCTAGATAAAGCTATACTGCTCAATTATGATGCTTACACCAGTTTACTCCTTATTGTGACGTAGATTATTGTGGTAAATGTAACATTGTAACATTATTGTGATAAAACGTAGTAGTAAAAGAGCAGGTCTTTGCTGCTGTACACAGGCATGTCAGAAATTATTGACCACAGTTCAGGGACAGTTGCGCATGCTCCAACGTCTGGAAGCCCATTTCATTGCTGATACCACCTCTTTGCTCCAAAATCAATAATGCTCATATTATATGCCGTGTTAAAACTTCTCATGCATTCATACTATACTATAGGTGAAGGCGATGCCACATAAATTGAGACTCTAGTAACATACGCACTACTCCAATATATCATTAGCTCTATCATGGTCGGCGACACGAGCTCTGAGGGTGAGTGAAATTTCCTTATTTGGCAGAGTTTTCCAGTTTAACCACTTTGTCAGTGGTTATTCAACTCACACACGTCTTGATGTATCATCTCCCGGGTTTAATAACGTTTTCAAACATGATTAACACGTAAAGAAGCGTGTTAAACCATTTTTGTCAAATCACGTGCGAATTGACTCTATCATCCCAGGATCGGAATGCAAGATATCACGTCCAATTCACAAGTACCTGGTAATAATCACGCTCATTTACTACGGACAAGCGACAGCGGTGTGCTGTTCAATCAGATACGGATTCCTGGCCGACTCCTTCTCAGGACGCAACATCTCCAGTACAGTGTACGGGGCTATGGAGGGGAGCATGTTTGTGGGTTTTGTCGGTGTGTACATGGCGGGGGGCGTGGAGTGTGCCATGAAGCACGCCACCAGTAGGACGCTGCTTGCCGGCGTGACGGGCGGATTTGCAGTCACTTCACTCGCTACAGGAGTGGTTTTCCTCATCGACAACAACATCGCTCTGATTGCGATCTCCACAGCTCTGCGCATCACTCAGGGTGTGTTTTCCTACGCTTGCTCGCTCGTCGCTGTGGACTTCATCAACGCTCAACTATCGACCCAATTCGATCTGATCAATGGACTGCTCAGTATGGGGTTTTTCAGTGGCCACGGATTGGCAGAAGTATTCGGTTGTCTGCTCTACGATTCATTTGGCTACGTGCCTCCATTCATCTTTGCATCAAGTACTGCGATCATTGCCACGTGCATGATACTCACTGTTATCCCTAAGTGTACCACGTACCTTGCATCGCATGACGAGTACTTGATGATTGACAACTCTGACGTCTCCAGTCAGAAGATCACCAAAGCTGTCATCCTGCCAATAACAGCAGTTGCCCTCGTATGCATTTTCTACGGGGCTCTCCAGGTATGTAATGAACATTCATTCCACCAAGCTCATCGTTTATGTTTCGTCCTGGCTGAATATAGCGGCATCAAGCTGGACTATAAGTTTCATCCCACACCCACATGAGCTAGTGGTAAACTGTGAATCAACACAATCGTTGGTCATCATCAGTCACTACAGGACGCATCAATGACTGCACAGCATTCATCAGCCCATAATCCCTAGGTGACAGTGACACCATTTCTTCATGACGAGTTCGGCAAGTCCATCTCATTTGGAGGTCTGGTCCTCACGAACGTGTCAGTGGGCATGATACTGGGCAGTATTATCACGGGATCACTCCTACAGTACAAGGTCCTATACCCTCACACAATTATGGTATGGGGAGCTGTACTCGAGTGCGTGGGAATTATCATAACCTTCCCTCCACCCATACTGCCGGCTTTGTATCAACTTACCCCAATCCTAGCATTCCCTGGGGTGCTGCTAGCCAGCGTGGGTGAGCCCATGATCACCATTGCTGCTCTAAGGGAGCTCTATGAGTTGCAGGTAACCAATAGTTACTAGCTTAAGATGACTAATGAAACTCACTTTCTTTACACACTTTACAAAATTGAGAAATTAAAGTTACTTTCCCGCACTTTGTCTTCAAACTTGGGCTGATTCTATATAGCTTAGCACTATGACATAATGGTACCAAGTTAATTGAGTTTAAAGTCCCGTAATTAACTGTAACTGGATTAAAGCTTCATGCATGATAGTCTGCGTGCGTCATGAAGCGATGATATTAAAAGCTTCGCGGGTTTCACAGTATCAATCTACTAATAAGGTCAAACAATCATTGCAACAAGTCATCATGTGATGAAAAACACCATTAAGAGGCTAATCACTAGCCAGTTTTTTCCCAAACCATGCCGCATGAAATGACAAACACGTTTTCCAGTTGCACAGGACGGGCCAGCTGACACCACGCAGTGTTACCAAGCTAACAGGGATCTGGTTAATGGGATACTCGTCACTGTACTACTCAGGGAGTGCAGTGGCTGGCTTACTCCTCGACTACCTTTCTTACAACAGTGAGTGGAGAGACATGTTCATGTGTTCATCATGAGGCCTTCCTTCCCGAAATATATTCTGAAATCAAAATTGCAGCCCCTATTTGCAATTTAATGATGACTTGAGTGTATGCTCTGGCTAACCAAATGAATTATCACTAAACCCTAGTTCATCATCTCCGAGAAACAAGAATATTCATCACCCATTTCCCCCAGGAATGTCAGATATATTTGTGTCGCTGTGTTTCGTGGCGCTGCTAATCTGTGTGGTACTGAGAATCGTACCGAGACGGAAACCGGCGGCTAGTGACGACAAAACACCCCTCCTATTATAGTATAGTAAAATCAATTTTCATAATCATTCGAATTTAGACGTTCTGTTATGTAACTATTTAGTTTACTAAATATTTCAATATTCAACATTTGAGACTTTATGTTAGTGATTATACAGAATTATGTTCTGTTTTATGCTTCAATTGTACATTTTGAATTAGAATTGCTTTGATTTACTGTAATTCATTGTGTTATAATTCTATTCAATCTAGCATTATAATATAGCATTATAATATAATCTAGCATTATTATAATATAATCTAGCATTATTATATAATCTAGCATTATAATATAATCTATACTAGGCATTGTTTCTTTGTTTTCAGTATAACTTAGTGTATTTGAGACAATGGTTTGTTATCTTAAAGAGAACAAAGTTTGTATCTTGAATACATACTCACATCTTTTGGTTTCATCTTGTGGTGGTAAATAAGGAAACATGCAATGACCACGCCTGTTCGTCCCAGCCCTGCATGACAGTGTATCCCTACCTTTCCCTCGCTTTGGGCAAAAGTTACCACCTTGCAGATATCCAGTAGTGTTCGTTGCAGGGGGACAGAGTAATCCTGAAAAAGGGAGACATTGTCTTCACTGAGGCACTCAGGCAGTTCTTGATATGAAATTAAGAATAATATGGAAAAACGTTGTAAAAATTACGATCAACTATTAACCTGAATGTTGAAGTTGTAGTAGAATATTCCATTGTTCATAAACTCAATCGGATCGTAACTAAAGCCAGAAGAGTGCAATGGGTTCCCACAACTGGCATGCTCCCCACACTCTTGTAGATTGATAATGGCTTTAATGTTTGACCTGCGTCATGGAAATGTTTGCAATCGACTGATATCACTTTTTGATCAATTAATCCAAGGTCTTATCTATAGAGGTGTATGGGTATACAATATACATAGATCATAGTATCAGCAGGTGGCTAGAGAAGATCAGGACGAAAGGGTTTCGGCCCTCTGTACCCCTCACAGCTTATAGCTGCAAGGCTTGGCCACTCATAACTCCGAAATTCTGAGCTTCACAGTTTAAATTGATGTGGCATTGTGAACTTACTCTAAGAATGATTCTATCATATTATGCTTCTTCATTTCTGTATAGTTTGGTCTGGCCATGGCTAGTATTCTATCGGTAACCCTGAAGTTAATGATAGGATATAATCACAATCAGGATATAATCACACAGCTGTTTCTATCAAACTGGTGAACATAATAAATGATTTTACCAATGGGAAAAAAGTCCAGGGATTGCCATCTGCTGTAAGGTCCATGCATCACATCTTTCATATTTGCAAGATTTTCCTCCACAGAAAACCTGCAGTAGTCATTTGAAAATAGTTTTCTGGTGAGCATTAACATTAAGGTCTTGAGAAGAAGAGAATATTACTCTCAATTACTCACTTGGCACTGAAGAGGCCCTGCAGTAACATGTCGAAATGCTTCTGATATTCTGGAATAAGAAGCATTCACACTTTTGGGATCATAACCATGAGATTGGGATGGTGATGGTTCAATAGTCTGCATACCATTCTCACACCCTTGCCAATCTGCTATACTTTTTACAGAAGGTACATACCTATGATAAGTTTTCAAAACAATTCAACACCCTATTTGAGAAACAGTGGACAGATAACTTCCGACAAGGCCAAAATGAAGGCCAGATAATGTGCACGTTGCATGCCCCCCATTTTACTCGCATCAGAAGTCTAGCACTCTAGTAACGCCTGACAACTAGGACTTCTATCAACTCTGCTAGTTTTCTAATATTTTAATCTTATTTGTTCTTGAGACTCAACTTGAAATACGATATTATTGATTTTGAGTGAAATAATATTAAATTCAGCATGAACAGAGATCAAATAAAATCTGGCAATAACCGTGGCGTCGTAGTTTTGCCGGATGTTATCTGCTCAAGCTCACTGATTCTCGCGTCTTCATCGAAGGCCGCGCGCAAAAAACAGTAGCCTGGACAATAAAAACAACCGGCAACGAGCGTCAGGGCAACTGCAGTTGAAGTTTTAGTTGAAGGATTTTACCCTACCGTCGGTGCGCGCGATTTTCAATCCTTGCCACTTGCCACTTGCCAGGGATAAAATCCCGCTGCAGCAAGGGTAGGGTGAAATTTTACAAAAGTTTTAGGGTTTCTTTTTACCGTCGGCACTGGCGCGCGGCGGCCGCGGCGGGATTCTATCCCGGCCCTGGGCGGAATTACAATTGCGCGCCGCCGCGCCGACGGCAGGGAAAAACCCGCTACAACAGCTGTTCCGGCCGCGCTTTGTCAGATTTTATCTGACCTCAGTTTCTCGCGCGCGCGCGAGAAACAGGTCAGGTAACATCTGACAAGCCGCGCTACGTGACCCAAATACTCCGCGCGCTCTGCGCGTCTCCTTTCTACGACTTTTCAGTTCACTGAACGTGTGCACACTACAACCCAACGAATTGCGAAATTTCCAGGGATGAAATTCCGCCGCAGTGAGGGTACGGTAGGGAGAAATCCTACAATAGCTGAAATTGACCATGTTTCTCGCGTGCAAGCGGGTACGGGTGACGGGTCTCTCACCGGACGACTTTCCAATGCAATTCTACAGGTTTGTAATTGTTAAATGTTAATTCATAATTGCGTTTTTTAAGCCAATATATTATTTACATAAGCGCAAATCTTCGATCATTTTCATACGTATATATACTTCAGCCTCAATTGAAAATGAAATAAAGGTTAAGCTGAGAACTGTTCAAAACTTTCCAACTATCAAAAATTAAAACGGGACAGTATTGCTAATGCTCCAAAACTTTTACTGCGATCGTTCCCTTCTCACTGAAAATTCTACACAGAGATGATGGCTGATGGCGTATACAGTTTCAGACAAGCCTATAGCTGGATTAAACATCACAGCTGACGGTCACTGGTTCGACAGAATTATCTTCACATGCAACAGCACCAATGCTAGCTACAGTTTCTTTCGTGTTGCTGCTTGAGTTCACACTGATATTGTCACTAATGTTATTATCACAATCATCAGACTCCTTCTTTTCTCCCTTCAATACATCCACATCACTGGAATACACTGGAGGTTGCACTGGCATCTGCTTCTCCCAAACTCTCCACCCAACGAAGTAGAGAACAGTTCCAAGAGCCTTGGTGATCATTGCCAGTGAGAAGGCAGCTACCATTAGTTTAGTGTTATCGTACTCCTGACAAGCACCTGTGTCGCCACAGTCATTTTCCTGGGGAAGTATAAACGGGTTAAACTATCGTTACGGCGTTTCATCTCAAAAAACGTAATTCATAGTTATTAATAGTAATTTGCTCGAACTCACGTTCCACAAGATACAAGCTTTGTCAAAGAACGTCCCCAAAATTATGGGACCGGGAAAGGAACCAAATACTCGGAATATGACACTCTGCAGCGATACAGCAATTACTCGTTCACTGTCTTTCACACATCTGTAGGTGTAGAAACACATTAAAACGTTGAAATTCCATGGTTAGAGACTTAAGTGTGATAAGACAATACAACTGCCACTCACCCATGTAACAGGTAACTCACCTCAAGTTAACAGTGAGGAAGATGATGTTGGTGAGGAATGTCATGAACATGATGACGAGAAGGGCAATGACAAACGGTATGAGTAGTTGACAGCCGGTGTCACACGCTCCTGCGGTCGCAACTTCTTCACCACCACAGCAATCGTAGAAGTCCTGGGGGAAAACGGGTTCGATGGCGGATTTGGAATTTTTTGCCGTGAGAATTAGGTGAGTATCACACATCGAAAAACCTTGCCCCATTCTGTATTCATGCGGAAACATATAATGCGCGGCGTGGGAAAAGCGCGCGTACGGCACGTAATAATTTATTTGAAAGCGCAATGAGACACTACCCAATCATTTCGCGTAATCCATAAAGTTTTCCAATAATAAGATTTTCAAATTTTAATATCATCGTAGGCGTGGTGAGAAGATAGGTTATGGTATCTCGTAATTCATTCTACAGCAAACGATCATGTACAAAGATACATCCTGTACATTCATCACTGACCGTGTGGCATTTACCCGTAATCGTGCAAATCCCATTTCCTTGCAGCCAATTTATAAGGGATCTAGTGAAAATTGAATTAAAGAATCAGTCGTCTACTTTCCTTTAGGTCACCGCCTCGGGTATATGTGGAACAGCACAATGAAATTATTCCGATCAACACTCTTCAATACATATATTCATTCCCCTTTCGAACATAATATTATACACATACAAACACAAAAAGGAGTAAGATAAAACGCCAAGCAAAACGTCGCGACCTTTCGCCTTCTTGGTGATAACAAAATTATTTACTTCATTAACAAATTCATCAAGAGAATTCGTAATTGAAACGTAACCTTCCCTTACTGATTACCATATAACATGCTGCCATCTTTCCAAACAAGTGTCGCACCTCCACAAAATTTTGCAGGATTTCTGACTCATTGACTCGGTAAAAATGGAACGGCCGAAGGAGAAACTTTATCGCTGTTTGACTAATTTAATTTCTGATAATTCCCGTCTTGTCAATACCCAACAGTTCTTACATCATTAACAATTGTTATCATCATTGATTATGCAAAGCAAGGCATGGTGTTACTAAATTTGTGACGGTGGTTTTCGTGTTTAGACTCAACAACTTACCAGCTGTGGCTCTAGTTAAATTTTGGATGCTAAGTTGATGTGTCGTTCTTGATGTTTATTTGGGTGTCAATGTCATTGTTAAAAGTATCAAGTAAGTTCTTCCAAGTCAGTTGCGTGTGTAGTCAAAGCATCAGCGTCGTAACATACGGAATATACTGCACCCAGAGAGCACCAGACAAGTTAATTGCAGTGCCGTAATTAGAGACCTGCCAAGTGATCCAAGGGAAAAATTATACACACACTCACACACACACACACACACACACACACACAAAAAAAAAAACACCACNCACCCACATTCAAAACAGTGATAAGTACAACACTGATCAAAGTTTGATAACAAAGACTTACCTAGTAGTACTGTTGGTGGTAGTATGTTTGTTTGGATGTAGTGGTAGATGTTATTTAGTGCAATCCTGTTCAAAACTGAACCTTCGTTCTGCATGTGACCTATGTTTGGGAAGAGGGAGTGAGAGAAGTGACAGAGACACTCACACACACACACACACACACACACATACACACACACTCACACACACTCACACAAGCACACACACCCACATATACACATACATACCCATACATACCCACACATACATACACATATACATACACTCACACACACACATACATATTACATACACACACAGCATGCGTCTGCTGATGCGAAACCATCGCATTCGATTTTGCGATACATTGACATATTCATGAATAAAGTGAAACCCGTTACGCTCACTAACATTCCTAAGTAAAAGAGATGGGAAGACTACAAAATAGTTAATACCGACTATTGTTTAATATTGAGGAGACTCCAGGAGATACTTGTGCTTTGTAAAGCTTCTGACAAGAAATAATAACTTTGCAAAGCACCCTAAGATAGGTATATATCATTTGCATTAGTGATCGTACACAATGGGCTACAATATGCTAATATGGAAAGAAAGAAAAAAAGTCGCATACACCGTCACAGACACACGCACATAGAGACACACAGACACAGACACAGACATACACACACAAACACAGCAAACCACACACATACAGACACACACAAAATCACACACTCACACACACAAGTATAATGGACTATGGAGGTGTATATCATATCCCTAGAGAATTATCACTGACATGTAGTGCATATCACACCAACGTAGGATAGTATGTGAAGTGACTTAGATCACATATGTGTAGAACGCTGCCTTACAGCTGTTACTGTTTCGGTCAATGTGTGTGTGTGTGTGTGTGTGCGTGTGTGTGTGTGTTTGGTGTGTGTGTGTGTTT
>CAMPET010000133.1:19406-35572 GCA_946803715.1 Beroe ovata
CCACACACACACACACAGACACACACACACACACACACACACACACACACAGAGACACAAACACACACTCAGACATACACATACACTCACACACAAATATTGAGACATTGAGAAAAGTGTATGTGTCACACTTAACTGAATTGCTGACACTTTATCAAATATGGACATGATCGGTGGAATGAGATCGTGGTTATTACAAGTGCTCGTTATCGAATTAGAGCGGTGTTGTTCCATCCCATTGTGGGACATGGGTAGCATAGGGATCTGTGCGTGCTTAGGGATGTTCAAAAAACACATTTTGTCTCCAATCGTCCCCAGACTGTTGTCAGATTTTGCCTTTGGGGGGAACTGAAACAACGCAAAAATTATCTCCAACTCCATCGGGAAACACTGGCTCGTGCCACGCCCTGGCTCCTGCCAGACTGTGTACTGTCAGCAGTACACAGTGTGTACACAGTGTTTGCTGCTGACACTGTCCAACAGTTTCACGGTCCCGTCATTTTAGTGTCGTAACTTGCATGACTGCGTCTTTAACATTGTTATTTTTATACCGTCTGATGAAATTACTGTCGCTATATGGTGATTTCTTACACCCGCTGTTTTTGCCCTATTGCTGTAGAGACATACCACACTTGTTATAGCCCTATCATGCTCTATGGTATGTAAGATTACTGTCACTCTCACTTTGATATGACATCATAGTTGACAAGATACTATCAACCTGTAGTGTTACTTCAGCTGAGAAACCATACATATACTCGACATCTAACAGACACCCATGTCCAGATAGACCGCAGTGTTGCATCACGTGACGTACACGTGTTGGTATAAGACATGAAACGTGGCCGACACATCGTATAACGGGCCATGTTACACCGCATACACTCTGCCTGAGTATGACCCTACAGTGGATCTCCTCAAGGGCTCCTCTAAGTGTGTATCCTCAGTGAGGGCTTGTGGCAATGTCACATGTAACTTCATGTTAGTAGAGGAGTAGTTGAGATGAGGTACTGTTATAGTGAATCGCATCACGGAATTTATTCACCGAATATTTGAACTCGCTGCACTCTTGACTGAAGTACAGGAAGTGTCGACTCGACACATTGGTAACATGCCACTCTCTCTCTCGGCGCCACCGCACGGTACAAAGAGAAGCTCGCCGACAGCTGCATGTAACTGTAATAAGCCGCTACGGCCGCTGCCGGTGACGAATAATCCCAGTGCTAATGGAATGCGAAGCTGGTAAAACACTGTAATAGTGACAGTGTATGTGTTTGTCTGATATCTACACTGCAAAGAGGCGGGGATTTTCTATCCATATCCATGACAGAAGCGACTCCGTCCCTCAACCCGAGGGACGCGGGACTCTAGGTCGGGGGATTCCAGGCCGGGGGACTCTAGGTCGGGGGACTCTAGGTCTGCGGCAGCAACCTAGGGTGGACTCTCGGTCGGGAATAGCCCGAGATATTTGATGTGCCATGGAGATTCTATCACAAACGACTTATAGGCAGTCACTTACTCAACCTCTCTTGCCCATAGATTTGATCTCCTATGATACCTCTACATTATCTAGTACAATATGAATTATGAAATATCCAGGGATGAGCATAACAGTGTCGAGAGTTAACATTACTAGAGGTCGGCTGCCGAGTGAGTAATAGTAGTGGGCTGACACAATGTAGGCGTGGGAAGACAACAACAACAGCTTGGAATCATTGTAACCAGGTAATATGAACAATGGTATCATGGTGGAATGTATGCTCAGCATACGTGGTCCATGAATAACCTAGTCTGCAAAAAGCACTATCAAACTATTTGCATTCATTATAGTATGATCTTACCAATGTATGTCAATAATCTAAGTTTTACTTGGTTATCATCAATTCACGGCCCCCACCGATAACCTGTCCCAATATATTACACCTAGGTAATAAAACCACAGTCACAATGACGTGTCTCCAGTAATTTCGTAGTTCATCAGTATTTCCCCGTGTTAGGTTCAGTCCTGTCATGGCTCCCTGTCACCAGCCAGTAGCTATGAAGTAGACGTGCAGTTTCGTTAAATTAACGAGTTTTCTCATCAGAATGAAATGTGGCGAAGTCCACACAACACGAATCGGTAATTTCAGTGATTCATCTTGACTTCTCCTCAGAGAATCACACAAAGTACAGAATCTCAAATCTGGTATTCAGATTATCGTAGCCACGTATAGTACTACCTTGTTGCCACGTCTTATCAATCATAACAATGGGCATTGTCAAGGGTCTGGATATGAGGGGTTATTCAAACAAACACGCAAACTCAATCATTGTCATTCTATTGTTCTGACGTTATCAACAGTCTCATACTACGACGAGAAGAAGTAATAGCGTGTATACCTAATTTCTGATATTCTAGTAGCTGATGTAGAGAGACCAATTAGAAGCTCGTCAGACTAATTAGAAGCTCGTTAATACAATAACAGAGTGTTCAATAGTAGTAGAATTCTGATGTATCATGCCTCTCCCAAGGGAATTAAATTTGGCTGATTGACTGAGTTTAATATGACAGACTGCTCTAAGTCTAATTTTCAGTGTAGAGTGTAGAGTAGTATTATACTGCTCAAATTTGACCACTGAAAGTGAATGGCGCAGAAATCGAAGTTCGTAGCTCCACAAAGCTCCTCGGAATCACCCTTGACTCCAAGCTGACATGGAATGAACATATCGAGAACATAAGCAAGAAAGCCAAAGGCATCCTCATGCAGTGCAGGAAGGCAGTTGGTCCCACGTGGGGCCTCTCACCGACCACCATGCGCTGGATATATGAGGTCATGGTGCGACCCATTCTGGGGTATGGCGCCGCCATATGGATCACGGGAGTGGACAAACAGCACAACCAGAAACTGCTGGCAGGTGTCCAGAGGCTGGCCAATGTACTCATTACGAGTGCAATGCCCTCCACACCATCAGCAGCACTGAACGTGTTGACTGGCATCCCACCGATCAACCTTTGGCTCAAAGAAGCAGCGGCTAAGGAAACCCTAAGGTTAAAGTCCCATGGCCATTGGGACCTGCCTCCCGTGGGGAAGCCCTCAATCCGCATAACCAGCCACATCTGCAACAACGAGAAGTATCTCAGGTCGCTACCCAGAGAGTTAGACTACTCAACACAGGACCACAGGACACCTATCCTAAGTATAGATCAAAAGTTTATAGTGNGCTGACACCACTCCATACCGATGATGAAGGAATGCTTGCGATGGAATGTGCTTACACCAGTTCGTCAGAACAGGGCTGTGTGACGATTGGGTCACTCATTCGTCACTAGCCGCAGACACCACTGCATACCGATGACGTAGGAATGCTTGTGAAAAAATTCGCTGATACAAAAATATTTTTGAAAGTGAGACACATTTTTCAGAAGTGAGACCACCCTTCGCAGGGAAAAGAGTGAAATATATGGAAATGGTGAGAGAATTACATCACAACATGAACATTTTCATTTAGTGAAATACAAAGAGATGGTGAGGTTACCTCACAGCATAGAGTAAGTGGTGGTGAGGAGGGAAATGTAACTCACCCCGGAGAGTCAGTGTTGACTCCATCAATGCTGAGAGTTGGGCAGTGGATGAGAAATCCAAGCTGTGTGACACAACAGAGTACCCCTATGAAGAACTGGTACTTGGCACATTCCACCCCTGACAACTTTCGCCACTGAAAATATAACGCTATTGTGATATTCCTCGGCTACTTCTAGGGGACTGAGTCCCGTATACCTGCCGCCGACCTACAGTGCCCGACCTAGAGTTCCGCGAAGTACCGTCATATACCCGTGTAAACTTGATACGAACTGTATCCGGCGCACACTGTAATATGGGCGTGTAATATGGGCGTGTACTGTACCTTATGTTCAAGTTGTTTTACCTACATATCGTTATAGTTCACGGTTTTCACCAATGGAAGGTACAAAGTGTGATAAAATTCATTCCCCAGTGTTTGTTAAGTCGTCTACATAGAGACATAGACTATCACTCAATATTACATCCTCTGACATTTAATTAAATATTTTCCCATTCAATGCTAAATTAGATTCATGTCCCCTTAGCCATGCGAAACCTAATAAATACAATGGGGTTTTCCTACTGAAAGGGAGTAAGTACGTCTTGACTTCTTGACGACGAGTAATTGAATCAGTTGATCAGAGTACAATGCTGCTAGACCGTAGAGACTGGTGTGTAATTTCTCCCCCCCCGACCATTTCGAAGTTATGATTGATATAATTTCTGCCGTGTCCTATTATCATGGAACAGTATTTCAATATCAAAAAGTTGTTATTGATGGTCATTCACCTACCTATAACAAAACGAACCAGGCGCTGTGATAACAAGCACATATGCATTATGCTGAATGCATCACTAAATTTAGATTGTACTAATTTGATTCATCAAGCAGTCATCAGTTTGAAGTGATCGAACATCATACAATATAATAGAGCAGCATCTAATACAACTGCCATGGTATACGGTTACGCGTGAGTAGGACAATTTGAACTCTCTCTCTCACACACCCAATAAAGATGATTTGATCCAAATTGAACTCTCATTATAATACGATGAGCATTACCTTGACAATAAGTCCCCCAATCACTATGCCACCCGCAGCACCCGGCACAATCACCCCACCTGTCACATACGCTGCCATTGAACTCGTCAACCTGAGTGTGTGTGTGTATGTGAGTGGTGACATAGTATAATACCATAGGACACAAACGCAGGACACAAACAATAAACACGATACATCACGACATTCCATGAAAACTGTTAATAAAATAAGGTGTATCATGTGTTCTTATTACCCGAACTGCGACTCGACAAGTTTAGGTAACCACGCAGCAAACGCTGAGACGATAAGGGAGTCTGATATTGATCCGATGACGACCAGTACGTAGACCGGGTTGGTAAGAACACTCCGCAATAGAGGGAACATCTCCTTCAGAAGTTGCATGAACGTCATGTTCTGAAAAGTTATGTGTGACTCGGCCTGTTTGCCCAATGGGCAGTGATGTCAACAATTATGTTGTCTCAGCTTGGTCAAAATCAAAAGTGCTATAGGAGACTGGAGAGATGAAACCTACGAATATCATGCAATGTCAAGCGCCAAATATTCCCAAAAAAGCAGTTCCAATAGAAAATCCAACACAGAATGAAGCGACATAATTTGAAAGAAGCTTTTACAGCAAGTTGGGCTCACCTCGGCTTTTTGATCTGGGATATCAAGGGCCTAAAATTAATGCTATTAATCGTTTTGAAGAAGTAACTGAGGAATGCCTGCTTATTTGAAATCAAGTTCATGCAATCAGAAGGGTATCGTTGTTTGGAGAAGGTACAAAGATAGGTAATATCAAACAAAAGCTTACATCTCGTTGGAATACTGTTCAATGCTGCTAAAGAAGATGCTACACAGTATAGAAAATTGATATAGAAGTGCATTCTTGCACTAATTCCATGCAACAAACCTCTTCAAGCTCATTCGTAACTTGTATATTAAGCTCCAGCTTTTTCTTTTTCACCTCTTCACACTCTGGTAACTTGGGACAATGTGTGATGTTAGCAATTTTTCAGATCCTTCACTTTCTGAATCGGTGATATCATAAATAATAACTATTCAAAATATTAACCTGGGCAGGGAAAAGAAGAAGCAGACAGCCGAAGATATAGCCAAGAACAGCACAAACAAGAAAGCCCAACCACCATGCTCCAACCCAATTAGTGTCCTCATTAGTTAGTCCCTCTGGAGGTTCCCCAAGTGTCTTGTAATAACTTAAGAAAACACCTCCAAGAACAAAGCCAAGTGCTGGGGCAATAGCACCAATAGCATATGAAATTCCAAAATAGACACTGACTCTATCAGGAGGAAATATTTCATCGCAAAATGTAGTCCCAGCTGTATAAACAGGTGATGCCCCAAAACCTATCAATATTGAACCTACTGACAACAGATTATATGCACCAGGATTGCCAAGTTCCTCTGTACATGTGGATCCTGGTACATCTGACTGTCCTTCATCACATAAATACAAATCTGTGGTATCTGAGGTAGCAACAACATTGCTGCTAGCGAATATGAAATGAGACAATGCAAACAGCAATGATCCAGTTGCAAGCAAAACCATTCCTAGGCCAAGTGTTCTAGGCTTATGTGAACTTCCAAAATGGGAGACTAATAGCACTGTAACAGCTACTGCTATATCATAATAACTAGGAAACATAGCTGCCTTTGCACTAGACATCTGGAATTCCACTTGTATTGTTGATAGGACAACATTTAGAAAGCCAGAAACAACCATTGATTGAGCAATGATACAACCACACCATAGTATGAAGTAAAACATTGGAGTGAATAACCGGCGAGATTTTTTCACTGTTTGGGAAGGGGGAACATCAAACCCTGATTCCATTGTCCTACAAACAGAATGACATGTTAGTAGAAAATCAAATAGAAACAACAAATAGAAATATGTAACACTCATTTGCAGGAGTCAGGAGTGGGTATAATTTACCACATGTATTTCATCCGATAATTAATATCATGTCTCTATGAAATTGCACAATATCATAGCTATATAATTAAACATACTAGATCCTAAAAGACTTAATTCACTGAACCATTAACAGAATAGAAATTTCAAAATCAACTATTCAAAATCAAGTATTCAATCAACTATCAAATAGTCAACAGCTAACAAAAAGGGGTGTAGAGATGAAAGATGTGAGATTGTGTCAAGCGAAGGGATCTTACAGAGTATGAAAAATAACAATTGAAATTGACTCACAAATTCTAACCTTACAGGTAAAAATTTGGCGTTGTTGATCAATCATGTGATATTGAGCGCTCAGGTTTCCGTATCCCGGTCAAAAAGTTCAGTGGCTCTGCGTGCGGCGTTTAGTGATCACCTATATTGCAGTGAAATCTCAAATCATGAATAAAACTCATAAATTGTCATTTTACCTCATACCTGGAGATGCTATGTGCAATGCCAGACCGCTGCACTGAGAATAAGTTTGCGCCGCGCGCGCAAAACGAAATTCTTGACAAGGTTCATCATCGATTGACAACATTACCATAGGTCTTTTTTAATTCTTACACGAGCTGCAATTAAAAGTGCCCGGGCGGCGCTTCAATTACGCAAAGCCGCGCGCACGGCGCTCCAGGATCGCCACAAAACTTCGCTTTCGCTTTTGAGATGATATGAACAATGAATAAAAATGAATTATATGTTGTATTGTTGTAACATTGTAGATGAATCAGAATAGGAAATGGGTTCAAACTTATCAACACTACTTATTGCAACGAAACCATGCATATAATACAACTCATTCTATTTATGATTCTTCTTTAGTGTTTAGCCAACAGCAACACCAAGACTTTTCACTAAATATGATCTTGAACATCAACATAATCAAAATAATTTCATTGTTAGAATCAATCTGTTGAAGAAATTTGCCATGCAAAGTAGGGAAGTATTTGAGATGATTCGATGATGTCATGATGAGTACAAGTGAATGAGGTATAGCACATAAATCAAAAATCATTCCTTACACACCCCACCAGTTAACTGACAGGCTCAGATTCAAAACTTTCACTCACTGGGTTGTAAAAATCAGTGATCCCTGACCCAGCCTACCAACTGAGTCAAAAATCTAGTATCTCTTTACTAGCCCAAACGATCTTATAGTCATCATTCATTAACCTGTTTGTCCTTTTTCGCTCAAAGAAGTCAAGACAGTGTGGTCTTATCTCTAAATTAGTAAATGTGTAGTTATTATTAAAGGCATCAGCTGAGTTCTGCCAATGTACATCATGAGTGTGGCATTATCAGATTTATCATCAAAAGTAAAACCACCTACATGTGATCTGTGACCATTTATTCTGGAATGGAGCTTAGTTGATATTTTCCAGTTTAGTGCTTCTTACATAGGTAACATTCCTCACAGTAAATGATACGATATTCCAAGTTTTACAGTTCCCATTTGGGGTATCATGCATTCCTCCTGAAGCTGTGGGTCTGATTGTATTGCTATTAGACATAAGTCTACAATATTTACATTGCCTACCTTCAATATTCTTAGGCCGCTTAAGGGGGCACAGCAAGTGGTTGCATGTAAATCTTCTGAAAGTGCGAAGCTTCTTCTTTTTAGGATTATGTCACACAGATTTTTGGTGTTCTGTTAACCACCCCTATTGGTTTCTCATCACCAGACCAAGCATTAGATCTCAGTAATAATGAATTTGAATCTTTTACCAACTTATGGATCTACTTAGTAGCTGGTCCAAATGTTTGGACCCATGAAACCCTGTTGGGAGGACTTTCAATTGAGAGATCATGAGTTAGATGCAGCCCAACGGTTTACTCAACAAAGTGTACAGGAAGCTGTGCGGGAGGGTAAAATAAGGAGCTGCCGCCCATTGCAGTGAAGTCTTGGGCAAATAAAGTATGGATTACACTTCCTTAACCATCACTGACTTGATTACTTGAAGTCTTTGACTCCTGTCATTCGCTATAGAGCTGTTGGAATAAAAAAGGGTCTATTCAGAGTTTTAGTGATTCAAGATGATAATTGATTAAGCGCCTGATATATATGAGTGTCCTTCAAGAAATGATAATAAAGGGATGAGTATTTCCTGAATGTAAGTTAAGCACCTTTTAGCTGCAGTTGTCCTAATTCCAATTCCATTTAGGAATTCTGAAATATTTCCTTCCAAATCGTCACTGAAGATTGATTTAACACCATGAAACATTATGTTTGCCCAATATCAATCGTTGTTTGACTTCGATCTTCTTACACTCTTGTGATTCCGCAATTGAGCACTCTCGTCTTGGAATGACGACAATTCAACAATTATTTAATGCTCCATTATGTAATCGAGTACTTTCGTTGGATTATCAACAAACCAGACAACCCATTCGGATTGGACAACTCTGATTCACCCTCGGTAACGCAGCACACGCCCTAGCACCACACCACACTCCCACGCAGCACACCGAGGATCTAATTATCTAATTTTTCGGATTTTAAGCATTTTAGAATATCATTTCAAATTTACGACATTTGATTGTGACCAAATTTATAACGTATCATTCTTTCATTCTATCCATTGAGGTGTATCTGAGAATTTTCCATTTTTGCCCCAATAGCCAATAATTGCTTTATAGAATTGATCTTCAAGGATGCCCTATTTTCAAGTTCTATCTTTGATATATTATTCACTTCAGGTACTCGTATGCAACAGGTTCAAGCTGAAGTCACAAAGGATTTCTATTTGTCACTTCTTTTTGCTTCGGTTAATTCTTACAAATATGAATCACTTTTGAAACCCTTGCCATCATTTGTTAGAAGCGCTGAGGAACTATCAGAGCTTGTCAATAATCATTCAAAAGGGTTGCAAATTTCAGGGACCATCACTGAAAAGAACCAGTATTTTTCTGAATGGATCCAGGAAAAATCACAAGGCTATGAAATACATAAATATAACCCAGGGGATTTTGAAGACTTGATATCCCCGATCAGAAAAACAAAATGTTTGCCTGATTATGTTGTCAAAGTTAAAGATCCCTATTGTTCTGAAAGTTACCAGCATCTTTCCCAAATTCATGGCACTGCTATAGGATTTCATGGCACTTGCACTGAAAATGTACTGAGTATTCTGAATAATGGATTATGTGGCCATTTGAACAAAAGATCTCTTTTTGGAGAGGGAACATATCTAAGTACAGATGTGAGTGTTGCATATAGCTTTGCAAAACGAGGAAAATCAAGGCCATCATCATGGCTTGGAAACAATATGCTATGTGTTTTAGTATGCCAGATTGTTAAGAGTAGCCAAGTAAGGATAGGTCATGCAATGTTGAAAGGTATAAGCCTTAAAACAGATGCATTGCCCCATAACTACTTTGTTGTTGAGAACAATAACCACGTGATAGTCACCCATATGTTAGTGTATGTGACAAAAGATAAATGGCTCTGTAAAAACTCAATCTTATCTTTTCTTGGTGCTTATGGGTTCATTTTGTTTTATGGATTAGTTCTTATCTCAATTTATTGGTTTCGTTGATGTTTTGATTCTCACGTGAGATTTTTTATGAAATTTGAATGAAGTAATTGCAAATGAAACTATTATATTTTAGAATGAAACCACTCAAATAAAACACAGTTATTGCGAAGCTTTGTCTTTGACACACTTGCATAGAGTGAAACTTGCATAGAATATGATAGAGTTTGTTGTCAGTTTGTAGGTTTTAAATGCATGTCTTGAGAATGTGCACGAAAGCATGATTTTTTATTCATTCTGATGATTTGATAAACATTTGGATGTTTCATTATCTCAAACTGACATAAGTGTATGTTGTTAAGAATGTTTCAGCATTTAAAAGCTCTATGTTGCTGAATATATTCAACTGTCACTCAATCAATTTCTGCTTTAGGTAGGGTGTTTTCATGGCAAAGAAGATTCCCTATATTGTAGGGACATTTAATCAAGATGGACTGACTCATGCCCAGCGAGTTTGCCGTCTTTATCGTGCAACACTACAGAACATTGAGAGTTATGAGTTCAAAGACATGCAAAAACAACGTCGTGACATGATTCGAGTTCGATATCTGATCGACAAGAATGAAGACGTAAGTTTAATGAAGGCGATCCATATGACTTCAGTGTGTCTTCTCCCTTGCAACTTGCTGATACTAAGATTCACATCGCAGTTTACAAGGGAGATCCATACCTCTGTAAGGTAACCGACAACCGTTGGTGATTCACAATTTAGATTCTTCCCTCTCTTAGAATCTTATGTCAAGTTGACATTGTCAACCCTGGATTAGTAAATCGATATTCGATATCCAGTATCTATAAATAAGACTTTGGATTGTAAGTATATAAATACATGCCTGACCTCTATCCATTTTCCATTGGTCTAGGTGAAAGACCCTAAACTGCAAAGAAAGCTCTATGAGAAGTGGGTTGGTATCTATGAGAAGTACAAGCACCATGAACCTATCATTCATCCTGAGTGCCCTGACGGGACAGCTTTTGACAGACAGATATACATCCCACAACACGTAGCCCGTGAGTATATTTAGTGTGGCTGACGTGTATAAGAACACTTCTTCATCAGAACAATCGGTAGATAATGTTTCTGACTCAAAGTAAATGGCGGAAATTTACTGTCAACTATGAAGTAGCTTAGTCAATCAGAGGAACTCAAATCATGACGCCACTGTCTTCTGATGCACCGTGATTCAGCATTTTTATGTCGGACGACCCTCCAAAATGGAGAAATTCTGACTCATTCGGTAGCGATGCTTCTGACAATCGTTTCTGGTGGATCAATTCAAGTGCTTGTATTTGTAATCGCCTGATCTCTTCACTTAGCCTTTTCTTTTCCTCCTGAGTGGATAATTCGCCAGTCAAATCACCACATAGATAGCTAAAGTGTAACATATCACACACGATCACGCATTCGTTACACACCTTTATCTTATTGGCTGCTAGCTGATGCGCAGAGTAATGTATGAGTAGCATCATGAGAAAGCCTGCCAGAGCACAATAGATTCCACATTCTGAAACAAGTGGACACTGTTCAAGCGATCCTCCAAGTAGGACATACACGGTGTCAGCTAGCCAGTTACCCCCCATCTATGACAGCGGTGTTCGGAATACCAAATGTAGAGCCATGGAAATACAGCTGAGTGTTGTTGCTATAGAGGGTTTGGTGTTGTTAGGCACATAACGAATTGCACGTGCAAAAGTTGTTGAGTTATAGTGGAAGAAACTTGCGACCATTCTGATACCCCAATGGTCTGATATAATGATGTGGCAATGTGGTTCAAATCAAAACGTGTTTCGGATATTTTGCCACTTTGAGTCACAATGCTACCTATCTGACTACGTATACGAACGGCGCATCGACATAGCAACACACAAATGACCTCAAATCACGCGCGTATCCTTGCGCAGCGCGTGGATTTGTTGACTTTCTCTCACACCGTTGATTCAAAATAGCTGATATCACGTGAATTGCTTGTTAACTTCGTGATTTTGAATCCGTGTTTAACTGCCGTGTTTTCCGGCTGTTCTGCACTATAACAATCCGTAGGTCCCGCACCGGAAGCTGCGTGGTGGGTCAAGGAGTGGCAGTTGGATCGAAACATTAGCGGACTGAAAGAGTACGAGTGGGATAAGAGACCTGCGTGGCGTAGTCTCATCACTCGTAACCACCGGCGATCCCATCTCTGGGGATACGAGGATGATATCTAAATGTAGACTGTAATTTATAATATGCTATGAGTAGGGACTGTGATTAATACAGAGATTTTGAAGAGAAGTGAATTTGTATGAGTGTCATGAGGTGGTATGAGACCATGTAGGCGGTTTTGAGTCCATGTTTTCATACAGAAAAGCCCACAAACTCAAATTATTTGAGGAGGCATAGGCTTGTCTCCTTGTTCTTGAAAAAGCATTGCACATTTCTCTGTAATATGTTCATTGCTCTGGATTTCTGTTAAATGTGATTTTTCGAACTAAGGTAACTATTCCAAAATGTTATTTCGTGTTTCAATGGCAGAATATTTCAGAATATGTCTGTGGTTTGATAGTCACACGATCAACTTCTTTCTATTCATTTAACTAAGACACATTCTCCAGGTAGCCATGTCACACGGATACGGTACATTCCCAAGTGGGCACTCCTCAATGCCACATCAGATGCCATCAGGCTCTCAGTCGCACAACTTCATGCCTGCTCAGCACATGAACGATCTCGCATTTGGGTTCAAGAACCTGAATATGTCACAGCAACCCGATTTCCTACAGCAACTCTGTGGTGGACAGCAACTACAACAACAGCAACAGCAACGGATTGCTCAGCAGCAACAACACCATCATCACGGCATGGGTTCTCCTCAGCAACAGAATATGCAGATGCGAGATAATTACCATCCATCTGACCGAGGCAACCCTGATTCCCGACTCCAGTCCTTTGGGAGGGATGACTTCCTCCAAGCTATGGGGATGGGGTTCCCTCAGCAACAAAACCAGGTTGCCATGCAACAGAGGTCACCACTTCACCTTGGTGGTCAGAGCAACATGGCCGGTGCCATATCACCGCCTGGGAATATGTTTTCTCAGATGCAGCAGCCGGCTCATATGGCATCACCTCAAATAGGATCACCCCAGTTAGGCCAGATGAATTTGCAGGCTCAGATGACAACTCAAAATCAGATGACACATCAAGCACAAATGTCACCTCAAGCACATATGACACCTAAAGCACATATGACACCACAAACACAGATGTCACCTCAAACACAGATGTCACCTCAAGCACAGATGGCACCTCAGACACAGATGTCACCACAAACACAGATGCCACCTCAAGCACAGATGCCACCTCAAGCACAGATTGCTGCTAATCCCCAAGCACCAGCCCTCGCAACAGAAGCATCTCCCGCCAACTCGAAATTGTCTTCTCCAAAAGCCGATTCCGATCCTCAGCTGCAAAAAGGTCCCCAGAAAAGTCTATCCGTGACAGCCAACGTTTTTGTTCCTGTTTTTAGGAAACCTGAAAGCTCAATTGTTCTATACTCACTTGAAAACTTCAAGAAAAAGTCGAGAGTCGACGATGAGATGTCCATCAATGATGTAAGTTCGGTTTTTTCATCGTTTGGATTTCAAATTAGTATGGAAATTCTAATGAATCGTCATAATTGCTCCCACCATTAGGTGAAGAAGAAGTTGCTGCAGCTGTTCACAAAGCCTCAAGACGTGGAGAGCGTCATGTCATCGGCAGTGGAAACTATAAAGAGTTGGACCACCTCTATCAACACCTATCACCAGATTGTCGAGGATATCTTCGAATTCGTGAGTTTCCTCATGTTTGAGATTCGGTTCCGATTCGGTGGGCGTCTTCTTTAGTTTCACCACTGAATACTATTTCCAATTTCAGTCAGTTGACGAAGTGAATCACCCCAATTTCCACTCTATCGGAAGTAAGGTCCTCAATTACCTCACCCTCGCCGTCCCTCCCTACTCTGGTCCTCCTTCCCTCACCTTCTTCGATACCGTCATTCACAAGTGTTGCCGTGAGTTTGACAACTGCATGCGACTCGACCACAGAGTGCCTCAGCACCAGGAGAGGATAAAGAACATCGCTCTCATGATCGCCGAGCTGTTCCATACTATTAAAGGTGGGTTTGTCCCCATTAAGACCCCATTATGACACCGTTATCTTTTACGTGATTACAGCTATTATTTGTCGTTTCTGGTTTTTATAACATGAATAATTTCAGAGGGTGAAATGCGTGTGTTCATCTTCGCTGAACAGATAACTAGCCTCTGTTTGGTATTGGTGCAGATACAAACAATCCTAGCCGTGAGTTCCGATATTAATTTTCCGATGTTAATTTGTTACTTGCGATAGACGGTCAATCACCATTGTTGGGACTAACAAAACACTCTCCCCAGTTTGAGACAGTTGCCAAGATTTTCCTCGTCTGTGGCAAGGACCTAAAGTGTCTCGTTGATGAAACGAGGTTCAACTGTATCATGCAGCACCTCAAGGCGTCGACAAAGTTTCAGCTCGACAAGTTAGTACAAAAACGTTACAATCTGACCCATTTTTAATGTTTCAGATCCAATTTTCAGAAGAGAAATATAAAATTCAATTCCGTCATATATGATTAGAGATTCTCCGGTTTATAACTCATTATCTTCTCAGTAAGACGCGCGGTATGGTGGACAATGTAATACAGCTGGATGAAGGAGGTTGGAGAATCAAGGAGGAGGAGAGCAAGCCGAATTCCTCCAACTGGAGCAGCGGTGTTGACGACTGTCAACCTNCCAATACCTATCAGACCTCCAAATTTCATCCCGCAACTTTAATCAGAAGCTGAGTTATAGACGTCTACTTTTGTTGCGTTTTTTTTTGGCACACCCTGTATATTTTCATACGACCTGAATATGTCATGGAAACTTTCTTTCTTTTTCGAAGACCATGAGTATTTATTGCCCAGGTGATTGGAGTCAATTTGCTACGGATGAGTACGATGAAGAGTGGCTGACTCAGATGCTGTAAGTCACTTCCCAATCATCCCTTTCTAAAAATAGCTTTTCCACCACCTTCAATTCCGGTTAGATATTTTCGGATTTCCATACAATTGTGCGTATTCAGGAGATTCGAAGAGGAAGATGACTTCAGTGACGTAGAAGAGGACTTCAAGAGGTTCATGGAGGAAGCGCAGAAGTACAAGAATTAGTCAGAGTCTCAGACCGGAAGGGTTTGCTTGCAATCCAGGTAGGAGTTGTTGTATATAATTGTACTTTTGAAAACGCCAAGCAATGGACACATGTTTTTGTTACAGAGCAACCGAACTGTGAATTTGAAAATCGTTACCGTTCATTGTGTATGTTTCCCTTGTCAGCGTCTCCAAGATATACTTTTTGAGACTGCCGATAGGTATCGAATTGAGCTATGCCTCCAACACAATAGTAGGACGTTGAAATTTGTTCTAGATTCATAAAGAGAAAATTAAAAAGAGATATGATAACGTAGTGGCAAAATATAAGAAAATCTATAACTTGTTTGACTTTTATTTTTAATTAATAAACTTTGATCATTAATTTGAATCGAGATGAGTGGATTAATTATGTGGAAGCTAGCCCATTTGAATTTTCATTAAATCGTAAATTATTTAAACAACAATGTTATAATTGTGCGTTACGATTTTTAAAATTATTCAATCTCTTGTCTCCATTCACAACACAGTAATTTGCCATTGTCTGGGTTAGAGGTAGAATTTTTGTGTCCGTGTGTTAGCATGTGTCCGTGTAATCTGTGTGTGTATGTTTGTGTAAATGTATTAAAGGTGTCTATAAAAAGGCAGCTGGAGCTTTTTGTCCTTCATAATTGAAATTCCCTCCCTTAAAGTTATCCAGAAAACTGCACTTTATAGTCAGGTCAGTTATGCACATCCGGCTGCATTCATAGGTTCAGGGCTGAAACTTCGTTTATAAGCTCTTCATATGTGACTCTTTCGAAATTCACCGTGATGCAATGTTGAAAAGTGTGGGAACATGGCCATATGACCACGCCCATTTTGACCGTGGGAAAATTTCAAAAATCCAAATTTTCG
>CAMPET010000133.1:41543-51707 GCA_946803715.1 Beroe ovata
GGTGTGTGTGTGTGTGTGTGTGTGTGTGTGTGAATATTTTCTAATACCTACGCTCCGTCCTGTAATAAATATATATCCGCACTGTATTTTTCGTGTGAGTAGTTATGTTAAGTTGACACTCTGATTTGACCTAGTACCGTAGGTTATTTTATTTATTTCGTCTAAAATTTTCTTCCTCTCTGCCGTTTTGTTTTGTAGTGACTGTTTTCAGCTAATACACAAAGGTATACTAACCGTAGTCTGTAGTATTTCATACTTGTTGGAGCTTCCATTTTCGTTGGGTTATGTTTTAATTGTGTGCACATTGCTCGTAGTAAGTGCTTAATAACAGATATTTTAGTGATTCAGACACAAGACCATGAAGTGACATGTCAAGGAAGCGGAACAAGGCAGAGAGTTCGCTATTTGTCCGGTTAACCTGCCGTTAATCCACCTGGTATCCCCTTATCCTGGTATCCCCTTATCCTGGTATCCCCCACACTTCCTGCTAACTCCGCCCATCCATTGGAACCACCCATTGGAACCACTTGAGAATCAGTATAGCTCGGGAGTACGACCACTCTACCGACACCACTCTCTTGACACCACCTGCTTATGGATTCACGGACTCTTGACCAGCTGGATGCATGGAGAAGAAAGCGCAATGTGTCCAATACACGTGGTATAAGTACCATCCGTCGAGTGGAGACCAAGTGGATCCAGATCCAGCACAGGACATTCTCTAAATGGGTCTCGCAACACACTGGTGAGTGGGTGTCACTCAGGGTTCAAATTTTCCGGATGGGTTTCAGTAAAAAGAAATTTTGAACGATACAAAGATTATTGGGTGGAAAATACTATTGTCATAAATTGGGTTGTTTTTATCACCGAGACTACGGTCGACATTTTGCGTTTTTATTGGACCCAACTTGGTGTGATTCTAGTTGAATTCTCGCGAATAATAATCTGCTCAAGTAATACTAAGAAATGCGGCGAATAGCAATATTTTGACCAACAGTCTGCTCTATTATGATTTCCCTTTACAAATACCTCACATACTTTTGCCTATTTTCCAGGAAGCAACATTGAGAACTTCAAGGTGGACTTCATCGACGGAGTGGTGTTCCTGCACCTGATGCAAGTGTTGTCAGGGAAAACGGTGAAGCGGTTTCACCGGTTTCCGCAGTCGATAACGCAGCGGTGTGACAACGTTCAGCTAGCCCTCGATATTTGTGCCAGGTAAGAGGGTATATTATGGGGTTAGGTTGTGTATCGGTTGTAGCCTACATTGTTTTGATAATTTGTGACCTAATGGCGCGTTTAAATGACGGACAGATTGTCATCTCGAATTCTGTAATTACTCTCCCATAATAATGAACGTGGAGACTATTACTATGATTAAACACGAGATGAATTTGTAACTCCAATTCACGGAGTTAAAAGCCTCACTATTTATATTTTCGATCCTGATTGGCCTGAATTTCAATCATTGAATATCATGCACCATTGAAGATCAACATGAATGATATTGATTTGATGGCTTTGTAGCAGCAGTTCCTTTGACCCTAAAGTGGCGAGTCTGCATAATTATGATATGTCCATTAACATAACCCTGCTCAACGTTGAATAATATGATTCCGGCTTATCCTCCATGTCAACCCCAGGTGACCTTCATGAATCCTCGTGCTAATATGATCCGATCTTCCCACAGTGAGGATGTTAGGTTAACAAATATCGGAGCACAGGACATCGCTAATGGTTCCCTCAAACTGATCCTAGGCCTGGTTTGGTGTCTCATACAGCGTTACCATCTCACTACGGTAAATGGTGTGTCTGTGTCTGTATGTTTGTATGTCTGTTTGTCTGTAGTATGTATGTCTGTGTGTTACTCTGTGTGTATGTCTCTGTGAGTTTGGCTTATGTCCAATGTTGATAACCTCATTATGAACCACTCTATTACAATACAATGTGACTGTTGGTATAATTTGATCCTCTGCCATGGTTGCTATATACGACCAGCCCTCAGCGCAGCTACTCTTTGGTTTAAGGTGGCCGTCCTAATTGTAGTCGTGGACGGTGGTTCATCACCTATGGTTATGGTCTACCACCAATGGTTGCGGTCTACCCCCCATTTCCTCAGATTTACGAACGGAGAACCTCCAGTTTGGGAGAGAGTGACAGACGGTCGTCCAGTGTGAGTGAGAGGGATCCGGTGAAGGACAACAACCACAAGATTCAACTTCTCCGGGGTCTCAATAAAATCCTAGGTACTGAGATAGTATCTTGATTGAAATAGTAATTTACTTGAGATACTTATTCATTAAATGAAGTTAGTAGTCTGTGTCATGGGGCGGCATAATTTCCTCAGTCCATCAGTACAGATCATGTTTACTATTCAGTGATCATGGTTTCATGTATTCAGGTCATGATTGGATATGTAATATGTATGTGTGTCACAAGACTTGCGTCTACTCATGAGACGATTTTCACAACTCATGAACGTGGTGGTATGTGCCACATTGAGTGTGATCACACGCCCTGTCTCACATAATGTGTGGCGTGATTTGTACACTGATTTAACTCGTGTGGCGTGATTTGTACACTGATTTAACTCGTATGGTGTGATTTGTACAGTTGAGTGACATATCGAGATCGTATGTCAGTTTAACCGTGTCCTGACTCATAGTTCTATTCAGATAAGGTGAAGTTACGAGTCAATAACCTCAAAGACGACTGGAAAGACGGAATGGCAATCACAGCACTTGTCACATACCTAGCTCCTGCCTTTAACAAAGACTTCATGAGTATAGGTTCGTGGCTCACGCAAACTCACCCTCACCGCCTATATTCTCTAGCACACTACTCACCACCTAGCTCTCACCTTTCCCCCTTATTGCAGAACGTAGTGAGTACATATCAGCTACAGACGCTGCGATGGAAGCTGCCGAGAAGTACCTATCAATTCCACGTCTACTTACGGCAGAGGATTTCACTAGGTAAATTGCAAGCATGCACATTTCATGTTGTCGTAATTCTCACGCTCATATTATTCTGCTGTGTTTGTGCTTGGCAAAGTTATAATGAGATTCGCTATCGGATCATGGATAAAACTAGTAATACATACATGTAGGCCCTCTTCTTCGAGCGTGTTATTCAATGTTATGTATCTTTGCGCATGACATCCCCTTTAAGTTTAGTACTTTACTCCCTATATTCCCTTTTTGTATTTAACTCCCTATTTTCCCTTCCGTTCCGAACCATCTTTACTAACACCATCACAAATAATCTAGAGGTTTAGATTCCTATGCAGGGATTAAAAGGTGTTTGTCATCATTATCCGCTTATTATTGTGAGTGAACAATGACTTAGGCTTTATGTACACTCAAGTAAACACACACACACACACGCACAGTGCACACACACACACACATTTGAAGTTGTTTACTGCGATGTGGTCTGTTTAATGATCATTGCTTTTCTTTCTCTTCCACGATACACGAGGCAATCGCTGTTTTCGCTTCGGATTTCGTATTTTACGGTTTCTGATTTCATTCGTTGTTGTTAATGTTACACGTTTTCATCTCTTCATTCTGTTTTCTGTTTTGATGTTTTCTCCTTTCCGACCACTTTGAAATTGTACAATGTACGTTTTCATGAAGCACAAATCCAAACTTCACGTCTGACCAAATTACAATCAGTTGACCCCTGTTCCAAATTCCAATGCCTCCTCCATTACACCCCCTCCCTCAATTCCTCAAGACACCCCTCTGACCGCCCATGACACCCCTCTCACCGCCCATGACACCCCTCTGACCCCCCTTCTTCCGCAGTGATGAAGTCGATGAGTTGAGTATGATCACATACCTATCCTACTTCATGGACCCCGCACACAAGGCAGTTCGTGAGAACTATCTCAGGGATCACCCAGAGTATATCCCACTCTACAAACCATTCATCGAGCCCGCCACTGACAACCACTCCGACCCACTCAACAACAGTCAGCTAGCTAGTCCTGAGCCACGGATCAGTCCATCTGGCCGGACTCCATCACCATTGAAACACTTGCCTACTAATGGGGACTCGAGGTCTGATTCGGGAAAGAAGAGTCCGATAAAGAAGCTACTCTCCTCGTATAAGGACAAGCTGAAGAAAGTGAAGATGGCCGATAACAAGTACAAGGAACCGTACCAACTGACGGAAGTAGATCCGGAATTGGAGCGAGAGGAGGAGTGCGATGGGGCTCCCTCCCCTGGGGGAGTAGAGGAGGACATGGTCCACGTGAGGTCCATGTCTGAGGGAGAACCGTACAGGACCAAATCAGCGTACACACCGGACAGGAATGTGGCATCACAAGCAGAGACCAGTGCCTCCTCTTCAACTGGGACTGGTGTCTCGATCAGACATCACAAGGCCATCAGACGGTCTAGTCGGTACAGTTCGGATAACTTGTGTGACACGTGCAAACAGCCAAAACCGTGCAGTGAGTGTGAAGCAGCACCGAGACGCAGATCCATGCCTATGGGCTCCTCTAGGCGGGATAACGAGTCGCCCGCACCGCGGGCATTGTCCCGCGACAGTTATCAGGACAGTTTCAGGAGTGAGCGAGTGACTCCACCCGCCAAACCACCTAAACCTGAGAATATGACGCGTAGCTTGTCGTTCTCACACGAGACGCCGTCGCCTGTCATTCGTGACATATCGTCGCCCGAGTACATGAACATTCCCGATCCTATAGACTCCCCTGCTGCTCAACTCGAGGGGGAAGAGGGGGAGGAGGTGGTGAGTGACACGGAGCGGGATGAAATCCTCGAGCAGATATTCAACGCAGCTTCTGTGGAGGATCTAACCAAACCGGACGATGATTACGATGAAAACATGCCCCCGATGCAGAGATTCCAGCGATCTAACACAACTGTGGTACGAAACAAGGGAAGCAAGACCTCGCAATCTCCTGTCCCTCAGAGCAATCCTGCGAATAATATGAATGCATCAGAACTAACGCCCTTCTTCCGTGACCACGAAATACTTGCGGAGTACAAATTGCTGTGTAACAACGTTTCATCCGGTGTCTATGTAATCCCATCGCCTCACTCACTACAAGTGTGGAACGGAGTGATTTTCCTCAAAATAGGAATGTTCGCTGACGGATGTTTCAAGTTTAATCTNTGAGTATGATCACATACCTATCCTACTTCATGGACCCCGCACACAAGGCAGTACGCGAGAACTATCTCAGGGATCACCCAGAGTATATCCCACTCTACAAACCATTCATCGAGCCCGCCACTGACAACCACTCCGACCCACTCAACAACAGTCAGCTAGCTAGTCCTGAGCCACGGATCAGTCCATCTGGCCGGACTCCATCACCATTGAAACACTTGCCTACTAATGGGGACTCGAGGTCTGATTCGGGAAAGAAGAGTCCGATAAAGAAGCTACTCTCCTCGTATAAGGACAAGCTAAAGAAAGTGAAGATGGCCGATAACAAGTACAAGGAACCGTACCAACTGACGGAAGTAGATCCGGAATTGGAGCGAGAGGAGGAGTGCGATGGGGCTCCCTCCCCTGGGGGGCTAGAGGATGACATGGTCCACGTGAGGTCCATGTCTGAGGGAGAACCGTACAGGACCAAATCAGCGTACACCCCGGACAGGAATGTGGCATCACAAGCAGAGACAAGCGCCTCCTCTTCAACTGGGACTGGTGTCTCGATCAGACATCACAAGGCCATCAGACGGTCTAGTCGGTACAGTTCGGATAACTTGTGTGACACGTGCAAACAGCCCAAACCGTGCAGTGAGTGTGAAGCAGCACCGAGACGCAGATCCATGCCTGTGGGCTCCTCTAGGCGGGATAACGAGTCACCCGCACAGCGGGCATTGTCTCGCGACAGTTATCAGGACAGTTTCAGGAGTGAGCGAGTGACTCCACCCGCCAAACCACCTAAACCTGAAAATATGACGCGTAGCTTGTCATTTTCACACGAGACGCCGTCACCTGTCATTCGTGACATATCATCGCCCGAGTACATGAACATTCCCGATCCTATAGATTCCCCTGCTGCTCAACTCGAGGGGGAAGAGGGGGAGGAGGTGGTGAGTGACACGGAGCGGGATGAAATCCTCGAGCAGATATTCAACGCAGCTTCTGTGGAGGATCTAACCAAACCGGACGATGATTACGATGAAAACATGCCCCCGATGCAGAGATTCCAGCGATCTAACACAACTGTGGTACGAAACAAGGGAAGCAAGACCTCACAATCTCCCGTCCCTCAGAGCAGCCCTGCGAATAATATGAATGCATCAGAACTAACGCCCTTCTTCCGTGATCACGAAATACTTGCGGAGTACAAACTGCTGTGTAACAACGTTTCATCCGGTGTCTATGTAATCCCATCGCCTTACTCACTACAAGTGTGGAATGGAGTGATTTTCCTCAAAATAGGAATGTTCGCTGACGGATGTTTCAAGTTTAATCTCAACATTCCTGACGATTTCCCCTACTCGAGGCCGTCCCTACAGTTTATCACGCCGGTTTTTCATCCGCAAGTGAATGACATTGGGGAGCTCAACCTGTCCAAAGCCTTCCCAACATGGACCCCACGTAGAGACAGAGTTTGGTGAGTGCCAGTGTCCGTCAGTCATAGTCATCATCCTGTCGGCTGTCATTGTCTGTGTCAGTCATTGTCTGTCATGGGCATCATCCTGTCACTCTGCTAACATTTTCACATTATAGTGTGTTCGTTGAGAGCAGTGTGAGTTTCCGTGTAGCGCACACACGGCTGTGTGAAGCACTATAAATGTGCTGAGTGTTGTCAAGTGAAACAAGGCTGGTGTATCGTGTGTGAGCAATTAAGGAATGTTGACACCCTAGTACTCATTATGCACATGTTTGTCATAATATGCTCAGTGTGTCAAGCCATATAAGTATCCGCCAATTTAGGAGCACACGACTTGTTGAAGTAAATTCAACTCCTTCCTATTACAATGAATGAGGAGACCATGAATGATGAAGTCACTCACAGTTTTAACCCCACATTTTTGTCCCCAGGCATCTCCTGCGCTACACGAAGCGATGTTTCTTTTCCGTCAATACTTTTGACGCCACCAATACAGCCGCTGCCTCAGCAGTGCAGGAGAGCATCGAGACTTTCCGGCAGCAAGCGAGATTGTGCGTTGACGAAAGTATCAGGTACAGCTACTCAATACTCTGCTCAAAATCACAATCAAATGAGGATATTCTTTTCTTTCTGTGATGTCACGTGATGTCACATGACGGGTCTACTCACCCATCATTATCCTTAGACTCAACTACAAAGACGAGCACACAACGAACAGCGAAGAAAACATATTCGGTGGGAAACTCCTCAATGATACACAACTTCAAATAATAAGGGACAAGGTCTACAAAGGAAATCTGGACTATAATTTGATTTTCCAGTGATTTTTATTTAGTATTTTGTACTCCTTAGAGGGAATTCTTCTGTGTTCGAGTTCACCGCAGTTTATAGTCGACGTAGCTTAGTGTCCCAATGTTAAACTTTTAGGTTGAAGATGGGAGGAAATTTCCGTTTATTGATTCGGCATTTTGTATACGTTGGTGGCCAAGTTTTCGCTTGTCACGGACACGACAGTAATTATTTTAACAGGGATTTTTTACATAAGCCGTATATTTCGCCGGATTTTATCTGTCCACTGTTTCAGTATTAACTTTAAGAAATACAGTGGACCAGTATCAGGACAGATGGCATCCGGTTAAACCGTACACCTTTGCAATTTGATACCTTCCAGTTCTAATTTGTAATTGCATTTGCATAGACGAAATTTACCTCATTGTTTGACTTGTCAGAATCGGGTACAAGTATTACAAATACAATCACTTGTCAGATTTTATCCGACATTGCAATTGCGCCGCGCGCAAGAAACAGTGGACAGCGATAACATCCGGCAAACAATTTATTACCTGACCTCTGTAATTCGTGCGCGCGGCGCCCACATGCGTCATGCAGCGCAGACAAGATGCTATCTGTCCACTGCACTATTTTTTGTTCCCGCGCGGCGCTGCATGACCCAAATACTCCGCGCGCGCTGCGCGTCTCCGTGGTTTGGTCTTTCGATCAGTTTCTACGACTTTTCAGTTCACTGAGTAGAACAGGGGCGCGCAACGTGTGCACATGTTTCTTGCGCGTGCCGTGATCATGATTTGTCAATTTCACTCCAATTCCCGTGCTACACTACGTTCAGTGTTGCTTGCCAGATGTTATCAGTATCTGACCTATGTTTTCGCGCGCGCTAGGACAGAGCACAGATAAAATCTGGCAAGGGCTGCCTGGCCTTGTACTTGTGAGCGCGTGCCGCGCGCATTCGTTCTGCTGATGATAAGGTACTTTAGTAGGAAAGGGTCATAATTTGCCACTGAATGCTAACAATTTGCTTTCTTTTTGCGCCGCGCAATTATTGAACGAAACATACACATACAATTTTGATCGATACAAATCTAGATGGAGGAAATATTACAAAACCAGCGTCACTCTACAAGGCATTCTTTCTATTCGGGGGGTAGTAATAAGTATGCCATCTCGAATCGTCAATTATCTTTATCAATTTGCCGAATCGTTTCGTGTTCCTGGCCCAATCAATGAAGAAGGTAATTGGCCAATATATCAGCAATCTGTACAATGGAACTACTGTGTAGTGGAATATATCATTCCGTATTAAACGAACTCTAGAT
The DNA here is from genome assembly GCA_946803715.1 of Beroe ovata. Taxonomy (NCBI): domain Eukaryota; kingdom Metazoa; phylum Ctenophora; class Nuda; order Beroida; family Beroidae; genus Beroe; species Beroe ovata. The sequence goes on from CAMPET010000133.1 coordinate 50,259, forward strand.
ATAGATCCACTTTCAACTGTGGAACAGTAATTAATCTTAGAGGTATGATTGTCTAACGATGTCTGGAATAGTCGTTTTTCCTCTTCACACAACTCATTGTAAGTTCTATTTAAACGAGATGTTAATCCGGCTACCTTGGGCATCATTAGTTTCACTTCGTACACATGTGTCGGTTCATGGTCAGCTAGCTCAATGCACGTGCCAGGTTCTGTGGCCGGCGGAATATGTAGCTTGTGATACTGGTTGTCTATAGTGTTCACCAATACATGGCCACCCCTAACAAGAGTCGAGTACTGAACATTGATACTACACACAATATTGTCATGCTCATCGTAACTGAAGGGGCAGTCATGCTGTGACATGATGTGTATTCTGACTAGCATGGGTCCACCATCTATCCCCGGACAATTGAGCACCTGTCCGTGTTTGACACCTGCTGGCACAGACACAGGATGCCACTCCAGATAGCTGACCCTCCCCTTGCCCCTGCACACTGAACACGGCTGTGACACCCTGTAGCCCCGGCCCCCACAATCCCCACACGGTCCAAACTCGGGGATCTTCTTGTCCTGTGGTAACCATGAGAACGCCTCTGGCGGCGTATCGAGGGGCACCTCGCCGCCACCGTAACACCGGCTACACTTGACACGGGTGGCGGCGACACCCTCGGGCGTGCCGTATCCCTGACACTCACCACACCGCTGATAGGTGTTAATCTCGATATATTTAGCGGATCCTAGTGCTGCCTCCATCATAGACAAACCCAGGATGTACTCACGAGTGTTTTCCTCATCTAGTGTATACCCGAACCGGGAATTGAACAACTCGTCAAAGTTCATACCGAATGCCGATCTGAACACTGATTCGGGTGCTTCACTCCTGTACGAATCTGATTTGAAAACCACATCTTCCTCGTCCAGGCTCATGTTGTACTCGTCTCTCAGCTTATCATCACTCAGTACCTGGTACGCCTTGCTTATCCGCTGGAACACGTCCTTACTTGAAGCATCAGCACTGACATCAGGGTGGCACTTCTTGGCTAGGTCGAAATACGCCGCTTTTATCTGCTTGGAGGTGGCTTGTCGGGGCACACCCAGCGTCTCGTAGTGGGTTTGCAGGAGAGAGGAAGTGGTGTGAAGCCAGCGCCGCCGTGAGAAGCCCAACACATGACAGTGTATCATTCAGCTACAGCTGTGAAATTGTACAATGAGTGAAATAAGAGTCTTGAGAACAATGTATAGCAGCTATACACACATTTACATTGCACTGATGCTAGTACAATGAAGATGTATACAATCGGGCAGGTATACGTTGTACAAAAAGGGGGTGTGCATTGTCTATCATGCATTTTATGGTATTGACATCGTGTTCTGATTTCGCAACACAAACATTCCCGATTTTTTCATCGCGGTTGTAGGACAGTTATGTCAACATGGAACATTATATCAT
>CAMPET010000133.1:58306-79616 GCA_946803715.1 Beroe ovata
CACACACACACACACACACACTCAAACACACACATACACACACTCACACACACACTTACCCCGTCCCAAATGTGTAGATATACTCATGTAACGAGCAGTGCCCGTCAAGGACTTATGTTCTCGGTACGGTATGTGTTTCTTAGTGTCCGGATCGATGTACTCTTTGGCAAGGCCGAAATCGATAATATGGATAATATCCTGGTTCTTCATCCCAAGTCGTCCAATAAGGAAGTTCTCCGGCTTGATGTCTCGGTATATCAGTTTCCTGCTGTGAACAACTTCTATCCTTTGCAGCTGAAATGGAATATATATACATCATGCCGATATGTCATAATCATACAGTACTATACACTACGGAAGACGAGTACGCAAATCACACATATGCATCGCATACAACACACAACAGTGTATGTACTTTACAACTGGTGAGAAATATTATCAAAGTTACATTTCATAGAGCCCTGGTGCACAATATTATATCCATGACGTCACGAAAACTCACATAATCACTCAACATATGTCAAAGCGTGGGAATGTGAATCTGTGCTACAGCACTGTGGAGCAATAATATTCGTCATAATATAGCCAGGCATTATCGTGTTTTGCGGGGAAACAACTCACCAGTTGCATGGCAACCATCAGTACGCATTTTAGTGAGAAGGTTCGGTCACAAAGGTCGAAAAGGTCCTCGAGTGACGGCCCTAGCAGTTCCATTACCAGAGCGTTGTATTTACCACACGGACCATAGTAATAAACAGCCGGCACACCCACTGAAATGTAGTTACAGTGACATAACTCACAATACATATTACAGTGCAGCTCATCTAAGGAAAGATCAAAGACTATGTGCATACTGTATGAAACTCACAATGTGGTCCTAGAGATTTGTAGTATCGATATTCCAGGCTAAGTTGAGGCGTCCTCGACTTCATCAATTCCAGTTTAATCGCCACATGTTCATTGTTGTAGAGGTTTTTACCCACGCGCAGCTCCCCAAAATTACCAGAACCTATCTTCTTGCCAACTCTAAAATTCGGACCAACCATGAGAGCCCCAGCTGAACGGTAAAATGAGTTTGTGGATACCTACCACGACTATAAAACGAAATACAGAGCGAAAGATTAAATTGTATAATATAACGTAATATCGGTGCATCTGAATGTGTCATTACTTTGTTGGGAATTAGTAGCACCCCTTCCTCCTGCGCCGGTTCTTCCGCTCTGTGCACTGGTTCTACCACCTCTCTGTTTGTCATGCTTGTCGTCACGCCTCTCCCCTCTCTGCATTATATAGCTCTGACACTGCCTGTGCTTCTAATACACGCTAGATGCAGCCGCTGCAGATTATAAATGCTATCGTCGAATGCAAGCAATGATGATAATAAGGTCATCTTGAGAGCATTTCTAATTCTTTTCGTGGTTTAAATGACAAGGTAGCACATGAATACCTACGTTTTGACCAATATAATTTTATAATGCATTCAGAACCAATGAAATTATCCCGAAGGCTTAAACCAAAAGGAGCAACTTACTTCGTGAGTGATTTATTCACTCATAGCTGGGCTTTCGTAGCTACATCCTAAAGGTGATGTTATTTAGATAGCAAAAGAATTATATCTAATACTATTTAATAAAGGGACAAATCTGGTAATATCAGTTCAACCTAACAAGCGTAACTTATTCGTCTGAAATGATATTACCCCACTTGATAGTACGGTAGATGATACAATTCTTTATACTCCTATCATCGAGCCCCATCGAGCTCCATCGAGCCAAATAATACCAGCACCATTTTAAGAAAGATCGATTTATGAAATGAGCATCACAAAACTCTTTGGTCAGACTTTTATACGTTAATGCTCATCATAGATGAGAAAAGGATCCATCAGAGTTTACTAATGAATGTCTTCCCAATTATCAAACACTATATCATTTTTTGGGAGACTGTCCAAATCCAAAGTTTGGAGATTTGGTAAACTGTCTGATTTTCCCTGTTGCGGTTGCTGTTGCTTCGAGTTCGAACTCCCAACACCACCAATTACTCTCTTATGAAAGAATTGAGATAATTTCAATATTGGTTCGCAAGAGCTATGTGTAACTCTGACTTGAACATTTCTCTGTGGCTCACTGTCAAAACTCTGCGTTTCAATCTTGTAAAATGACGAAAGTTCATGAACAATCTTCCTCTTCTCTTTATTCATAACTTTCAAATCGTGATAGATGAACTTAACTTTATTCAAGGAATCAAGAGAATCGTTGCGCTTCTTAAACTTGATAATCAAATCTGAAAATGTGCTTTCGAGCTCCACAATGAAGTTTTTATCTTCTTTCACTGCTCTTTTTAAGGATTCAGGATAGGAAGGTGCAACAACGTTGTCAATGGGTACATCTATCAAACCCAAACCTTCGGCAAGTTTTTGATTCCTGATCTCTACCTTACACTGTTCATCACATTGTATAGCACCACAAGAAAGGTAATCACTAAGGTCAGTTTGTGAAACAGAAATTCCTGCAGTTTTCAGTTTCATCATAAAACTAAACAAATCAGAGTTTGCTGAAACCTTGGGTGATCCATTGAAGCACAGCAAATCAATGTTTCTTCTCTTACAATCACACGATATCTTAATAGGAGAGAAACATATCGTTGATGGACATGGGCTCTTGGGATGGCAAGCAGCATTACAGGGATGTAAACATGTTGGTCTTGGCTCAGCACACGGCAGCTTGCATTTTTCATCATCACCCACACAACTACCCTTGTGACACCACTTAGAGCACGTGTGTTTCTCACAAGGCAGTTGTTTCTGACACAGAGCTCCACACGAAACATCATTCACATGACATGGGACGTCATAGCGAACTTTATGCCCACCCATGCATACTTTATTGGTCAATTGTGGACAAGGAGGACATTGATCATCATAATGGCACTTGTGAGTAACTGGGTGGGAACAAACATGTCCTCGACTACATATTTCATGGCAAGTTGGAGGAGGTGTTCCACAGGCAATAGGAGGATCCAACTTTGTCTTGCCACAGGTACAGTAAACCTCATCAAAGTTAGACATAAGGCAAGGCATACAAGGACCCTTGTGACACAATTCCTCACATTTGTGGCTTTTACAGGACAAAATTTTGTTACATGGGGTCATGCATATATGGTTGTCTTGCAAACAGCACTTAGTATTGCACCTATGTCGCCCACAACTTTTCTTCTTGTGGCATATCTTTTCACAGAGCAAAGATCTTCCTTCCAAATTGACACATGCTACTACTTCAGAATACGATTTGCAAGCACATGTTACGAGTGATTCATCTAAACACGGGGGACAAGGTCCATTATGACATAAAGACTGACAAAAATGTTGCTGTGAGCTAGTACCGCAGGTAAGAAGTTTTCTGCAAACCTTCATGCAAGTTTGAATAGCATCAAGGCAAGACTCTCTCTTCACAGAGGAGATTTTTTCAAGTCTTGTCTTTCCACAAGGGCAGCTGTTTATGCTTGCAACATCGGTTTTGCAAGGTGGACAAGGCCCAGAGTGACATTTCTTGTCACAAGTATGATTTCCACATGACAGAGGACTATCGCAAATTTCTGAACAGGACCAATAACCTGTATGCTGGAGAAAATTGCTTTCAATTTCTGTCCCACAGATAACAATTCTAGAGGACTTTCCACAATAACAAATAAGATCATTTGTTTTTGGACAATCTTTACATGAACCTGAATGGCAATCATCTTGACATCTATGCCTCTTGCAGTTTAACATCTTTTGACATGTATTTTCACAATTGAAAGAGGATGAACTCTTGCTACATTTCAACCTTTTTGATTCTTTCCTGCATAGACAAAAACATACAACTGTCATAAGGCATGGTGGACACTTGCCAGGATGGCAGAGTTCTGGGCAGCTATGACTGCATGATTCCCTTATTCTACTGCATTTTTCTCCACAGCTATGAGGAAGGATGAAAGGTTTATATTCTGGATTTATAACTGATTTACAGAAGCACTTATAGCGTATTGGTAAATCAGCTGATATCACTTGACATGCAGGGCATGTCCAGCCAACACTAGCATCGCTTGCTAGATTATTGTCACAAAGTTTTGATGAAGCCCATTGGCGGATACACACAAGGTGAAATATATTGAAGCATTGAAAACAGGAATATGTTGCACAGAATGCATTGATGGTGTCATAACAGACCATGCATTCATATGTGTTAGACTCTATTTGATGTCTTAATGATTCTGCTTGATTTATGTCTGCTTTGAATGCAGCAGCTATATCAGTTGACTGAGAAGGAGTGTTCTTATTCTTTGGTCTTGCTTCATTATCACGATAGTACCTACTACCAAAGGTTCGAAAATCATCCGTGGAACATTTTGATGATCCAGAACAATTATCACCAAGATGAGTATTCCTGTAAGAGTTGCCAGCATGATGATGAAGACTGTTATCATTCTGACGTGGCTGCGTGTATCTCCTTTGATTACATCTTCGATAATTGCTGCTACCTCTGTTCCTATACCCATTCCATTGTTCATCAGCATCAGCTCTTCTCATGTTTCTATCACCATCTCTTCTTCTTTCCTCAACATTGGGATCATTCCTCCGATAAGTATGGTTCTGCAAATTCTCATGGCCACCACTTTGCTCAGGCATGCTTATTGACCTTGGAGCTTCTGTAGGGAAAAAGTACATTGATTTAAAACAACAACTGAGAGAGAGAGCTAAAGGAAAGTCTAAACTTGCAATCTCAACTTACAACTCCAAGATTGATATATTTGTCTTACAGTGTGGTTGGAGTATCAAGGTATATATTTGTCTTACAGTGTGGTTGGAGTATCAAGGAATTAGAATAAATCCGAGGTTCATACAAGCCAATGCTCCACTGGTAAACTGATAAAAGTAAGCTATATAATCAAAAACATTTAATTATGTTTATCGAAGTCAAACAACGATTGATATTGGGCAATGTTGGAATGACGACAACTCAACCATAAAATGATAACTTATGATGTAAAAGTGGTTAAGTAATTCATTCTATTCATTTATTATTATTATTCCTTATTAGTTATTAGACAGTTGCAACTGTCGATGACAGCTCCTGTCGAGAATTTCATTGCGACATTGCGCGCGCGCCGCAAATTATTCTCGCGGCGCGCGTCAACTGGGCCTAGGAACGCGAACGCCAGACAATCAGCAACCAGAAAACCTACATTTATTGAATTGTAGGTGTGCTGCAAGAATCCTTAGCTTTGATGTGATGCATTCTTTATACCCGCAAAATAACTGTGACCAGCATTTGGATTATTCACATCTCGATTGATGTTAGGCTTCTAACTGTTTAGCCATTGCCAGAGTATACATTTCTATTCGATTTCACCCTTGAGAGAAAATTCTTTATTTCTGTCAGATTATGGAGGAAAATAGAAGCAAAACAGAAGATGATCAGTTCTTTAGTCTTGTACCCAGTACAGGATTAGAGACTGAAGACTTAGATACAAAAGATGATCCCGAAAGTGGTAGATGTCAAGAATCTCCACCTCCATATAAATCCAGCAAACATGACACAGGGTTGGATCCAGACCATATTGATATCAGTACTTTATCATCTTGCCACAACATTTCTATAAATCAAGAAGCTGGACCTATGCAATCGATTGATCTTGACAGCCAAGCAAATGATGATACCATTGGGCCTATTGGTGATACTGCAACTTCAGACTTATCCCTTAACAGTTCTATTGAAAATTTATCTGATGTTGTAGAAATGCCCTCTTTAATTGATCCCAAAGTTTCAACTCCAACATCGTATTTTGCTTGCCCAGCAAATCAAACCGGTTTTATTCATCAAATAGCCCCTGATACCTTGGACCTTCATGATATTGCAGAACTTGATGCAAATACTGACAGTGAATTATGGTTGCCATCTCCAGCAACAATTGAATTGATTTCTCAGTCTAGCTCAGGTTCACTTGATCCACAGTATTTAACCAAAGTAAGGCCCAATAGTACAGTAGCATTGGTAAGTCCTGCAATAGAACTGGTCACAAAGTATCATGGTGAATCCATAGCTCAAGGTCTACAGAGTGTGCCCCCTCCAGCTTCAGAAGAGAATCTAAAGTTACTCATCAAAGAAGGTCGATTCTTAACAGCTATTAACATGTTGACTGAACTATTGAATTGTTGTGATGTTAATATACACTCAATCAAACTTTGGACTCTCAGATTTGCACTTCTTCTGAACTTGAAACTTTACTCAACTGCTGAAGTTGAGATGGCCATGTTTGGTAATCTTGACAATTGCGATCTTTACTTTAGCTTTTACAGCAAAGAGTTTCCAGAAAAGAAAGGGTCTATTGTGCCATGGAGTTTTAGGTTGATTTGGTCTATTTTACCTTTACATTGTCCAGCTGTTGGTGGGCTTTATGGTGCATTAGACAGAATGTATGGATTGGTTCATCATCTTGATCAAGCATTGCTGGCGGGTCTACCCTATTCACAAGAGCAACGAGTTATTAAATACAAAACCAACTTGCTAGTACAAGTTGCTGGAGCACTTGCTGGAAGTGGAAGTGTCCAGCCAGCAATCAAAATTTTGAGAACAATTAAAGCTAGTCAGCCTGACATGCTTGTTACAGTATCTAATGCAATCATAAGGCTTTATTATCAAGTTGGTAATGTTCATAAAGGTGAGCAAGTTCTTGCAGAAGTTCAGCAATTATTGACTGAAGAGCAGAGAGAAATGAACAATGGTTTCAAGTGTATTGCACATGGAGAATATAATGAAGCCTACAAGCACTTTGCTAGAGCAGTAAATCTGAATCCATCCAATACTGTTGCAAGCATAAATGGTGCCGTTTGCCTACTTTATCTGGGGAGGTTGGGTGACAGTATCGTGCAATTTGAAGGAGCTTCAAAGATGTCGTTACACCCAATGTTGTTGTTCAACCTTGTGTCTTTATATGAGTTGAAAACTATCGCTAGTACCAACAAAAAATACCACTTGCTAGATAACATCACTTCGAAATCTGACTGGGAAGCATTTCCTTTTGATTGTTTGAGACTATAAGCTTATGAGACACAAGTGTTTGATTTTGCTTTAATCTGGTTTGTGCTGATGTTACTGATTGATTAATTTAAAGTATTATGATTGGTGAATGTTTAATTTAATTTTAATAGGTGTCGACTGTGCAGATTGTAAGTAATTTTAAGCTATTTCGAATTTCTTGGACATGATTCTGTAATTTGCTGCTCAACCATTATTCTCACTGTAAACTGGTTCACAATACATAACTCCATTGCCTATATAATAATGCTCCCCTCATTATCCGGCATTACAAACCCATTATTTCTCTCATCAACAAATTTTTCATTAGGCTTATACAATATGGCACCATCAAACATCAAAATATGTGTAAGAATCCGGCCAGAACAAGGCAGTGAACGAGGTAAGTGGTTCTAACCAAGTTAATTGTCAATTTTAAAGTGTTGAGTATATCATGCGATTGACAGATCTATGGCATATTACCTGGCCTCAATTGGTTTTAATTTACGAACTTTTTTTAGCATCCCAGTTTCGTGAAGTTGTCAAAACTATTGGAGATAAAGTCTTGGTATTTGACCCTCCAGAAGAGGATGATAGAGGGCTTAAGAAAATCTTTACGTCACAGCGGAACAAAGATCTGAAATTTTCGTTTGACCACGTTTTCGGACCTGAGACATCACAGCTAGATGTTTACCGGTGTACAACGGCAACTATTCTTGATGATGTTCTCGATGGGTTAGCAGCATGTTCTTAACAAAATCTTATTTATTTCATCTGGAGCTTGATCCAAGTACAACACTCAGATTGAACCCCCTTTGAATCAGGTTCAATTCGTGTGTATTTGCCTACGGCGCTACAGGGGCAGGTAAAACGTTTACAATGCTTGGGAACAAGGAAAATCCGGGTGTTATATATAAGACGGTCAGTGAATTTGCATGTAATGTATAACTCTTGCATAGGTAGCTGGTTAGAACATAAAATTGTTATTGTAACTGTTTCCAGGTCGTTATGCTCTACACGAAAATTGATGCAATGAGTGACAAATACACATTCGATCTTGATGTCAGTTATGTAGAAATTTACAACGAGAATATAAAAGACTTGCTCCGTCCAGGTAAGACTAAAGACCTATACCCCAAGAATCGTTTGATAAGACCCGATTGATGCTGTCCTTGTTACTAACACCAGTGAATTGCACACTTCACTGGTGTTGGTAACACACACTGCTATGTTCTAACACTGTTACTCCATCAATCTCATCTTAACAGGAGCTAAAATCGTCCTCAATGAATCTAGCAATGGAACTATACAGCTGAGGGGTGTCTCGTTGCACCAGCCCAAGTCAGCTGACGAGCTACTAGACATGTTGCTCAAAGGTAACAACGAGAGAACTCAGAGTAGCACGTCGGCCAACTCTGAATCTAGTCGGTCACATGCTATCTTTCAAATCTACCTACGAGGAAGAGATAAGGTTTCTGGAAAAACTGCCACTTGGAAACACTCCAAATTCAGCCTGATCGACTTAGCTGGTGAGTTGCGACTTGTATTTACTCTAAAATAATTATGCCATGGGATTTGGGGTGTTTCATTGACTGGTCTTGTTCTTAACAAGGTTCGGAAAAAGGAACTGTGACAAAGAGTAACAAGCAGCAAAGTGAAGGGGCAAACATCAACAGATCTCTTTTAGCTCTTGGCAACGTGATCAATGCCTTGGCGGACCGTAATAAAAACCCAAAAGTGTTTATACCTTACAGGGATAGCAAACTTACCAGGTAAGCTATATCTCAATCCTGCAAAGCAGCCTGAGTTTATTTAATAACTAGATGTTAGATAAGTCGGATAAGTGTTGTAATGAATTAATTTTCATTCTCAGGTTGTTGAAGGACTCTTTGGGTGGTTCTTGTAAAACAATCATGATTGCAAATTTAAGTCCCAGTAGCAAGAGTTATGAGGATAGCTACAACACCCTCAAATATGCCAACAGAGGTTTTCTTACTTTCTTAGACGATTTTATCAACTATACAGCTGCAATATAAATTCATGATTATTTTCAAAGTTATCTGCATGAAATTGATATCTTCATTCGCTTTATTTCAGCTAAAAACATCAAAGTGGAGTTGGTTAACAATGTGGTGCAGGTTAAGAAGCATCTAGGGGAATACAGCCAAGTTGTTTCCGATCTGGAAGCGCAGGTAAGACTAAAGAGTATCTCTCTATTCGGTATCAAGCCTTGCCATATTCATATTCAACAGAATCAAGTCACTACCGAGTTCATAAGCTTCATTTAAGCATTTAGTCCGATCCAGCTCCTTCTTCATCACAAAGATCTAATTCGAATTAACCTAATAATTAAACCTATATTTAAACCTATATTTAAACCTATAATTAAACCTATAATTAAACCTATAATTAAACCCAAAATTAACCTATAAATCGTAGGTAGCAGTTCTGACCAAGAAGCTGGACGAGAAGAATGACACAGCGGCCAAAATTAAACTGATGGAAGATTTCAATGAAGCACACAAGACGTTTGATGCAAAATGCCGCAAGGTACTTAGAAAGTTGGAACTCATATTAGAAAGTTAGAACTCATATTCCTATGTTTCGATCAAAAATTGAAGTAGGTCAATGGACCAATGCAGTGTTTGTAGTAAGTTTAATCTCAGGTGTTTGGGGATCGGGCACAGCTGAAGAAAGAGTTGACTGTATATGAAGCCGAGGAGCACCAGTTGTCAACTGAAATAAAACAAACAGAACTCTATTCGGTCGTGGTCGGGACGCATGCACCCGGATCAGAAATGCTTGAGCAAATTCAGGTTGATGCATCATCAGTGTCATCTAGGGTGATGATGAAATCTGCAAGAATATTCATATCAATAATAAATAGTCTTGTTTTAGTGTTTTAGAAAGTTGGATAAACTAGGTCGTTGTTAGTTGAACAACCTACTCCACCATCACCTATTTCAGTTTGAGCTGACCAAACTATCAGAGCAAAGGGACTCCGCGACACTCCGAGTGGAGGAAAAGAGGAGGGAGATATCTGAGAACATGGAACAAGCGCAGCAAGTTCAGCGAGAAATCCATGAGTACATCCAGAACAACTCCGCTGAAATACCTAAACCTCTTGGACCGGAGCTGCTTGTGCAACTGTGGGAATACCATCTTGTGAAGGTGGGAAAGTTAAGATTTGGCGCCGATCTGGATAGATACAACAAAACATCATCTAACAAATTATTTATCACAAAATCAAAAGCATGATTTCAGTCACACTAAAATGATGTAAACCCCCATAGGTGCAGTCGTATTTCTCAGAGAACTCTGTTGCAGCGCTCCAGGAGGCTGTGTCCCTGTCACAGAGTCATGTGATGCACCTCAGTAACATCACCAAGGCACTTTTTTCCCTCGTCTCTAACAAGGAGAACAGCCCAAGCACATTCGACGATCAGATACAAGGTATTGATCCGATTTTGATTTCCATGACCGTGTTTCGCTGTAATGAGTTACCCACTTACCCGTTGGATATTCCGAATGCTCTCCTATTCATGAATAAGCGGGATAAGCGGATATTGGCGATATGTATTGTGATAGTGCAATGAACGTATCCATTCCAGAGCTGAGAGTCGAGTTAACGGAAGGACCACCAGAAAAGAAGAAGAAGGGAGGCATCATGTGGGCAGATGACCAGGTTTCTGCTCACCCCACATCCAGCTTGTTTCCGTCTCCCAAACTGGTCCAGCCCCTCTCACCTACCATCTCGTTTACCCCTGGTAAAATACCGATTGGGTCGACCCCTCAACTCAATAAGCTGCAGGCAGCACATGTCCATGGACAGGCTTTTGCAACCCCGGCCTCAAAACTACAGGCTTGTTTCAATGCACGCTTCTCTAGAACTGATGTGGATGAATCCAAGAGAAACCTTATCGACAGGTTCAATACCACTCCAAGAAAGATGTGTAAGCCAATTCTTAAAGATGTTAGCAAAACAGATGAAAATATGGAAAAATCGGAGAATCTGAACAGTACTTTCACCCTGGATGAACCGAAAGTCTCTCAAACTAACAATTCCCACAATGAGGAATCAGAGCTTGGACGAGGAACAAGTTTCCGAACGTCAAAACGAAAGATGTCAATGTTACCCCAGCCAACATCTGCATCGATTGCTAGTAAGAGGAAGGCTCAAGGTACCTCTGTACAACCAAGAGTCCTGCCTAAGTCACCCGGCTTGTACAAAACGATGAATCCGAAGTCTCCTGCCACCGCCGCCAAGTCAGGCATTCCCACAACTTCTAGATTGTCACGACCTCCCAGATCCAAAGCCCAGCCTAGATCAACCTCAGACCCGAGGTCTGCGACGGCTGGGAAGGGTGAGAGTAAAACCAATGGAGCTGGGAAAGAGAAGCCAGCCCTTCTTAGAACCTGGAAATGATGACTTGGATTTATCGTGTGTTATGTTTGAGACTAAGATTTTGATTTTAAAAGTTGTTCCATGAACATGAGCAGAGCAACTGTCATATTTTGACTTTATTGTGTACGTTACATGCCAATTTTTCAATGCAAATATTACATTTCGAAAATAATTCATTTCCTGTTAAATATTGAATCAAACCAGCATTGCTTTGTACTAAAATAAGATGAGATAAGTCTACAATGAATGGCGTTATTGATATTATATTCGATAAAGGTGTGCCAAAGACTTCAAACAGAGGCTGAATCAAGAGCCTTCATTTCTGTGGTGTTTTGGCTCACCTCTTATCTCCCTTATCTGTATTTTGTACTGATATTGATAGTAATATTTGTATTTTATACATATATCACAAATTTTATAGGTTGTTTCTAGGCATATGATCAGTAAAATATTTGACTTTTTTAGAAAGACTCTTGTGAAATGGAGAATCCATCATATAACCTTATATCTCGTTTGACCAGTCCAGTCTTTTCATCCAAACCTTCAACTTCCCCCTAGCAACAACATGGCAGCTGCTCAACCGGCAACTTACCCAGGATACCCTTATGTTCAGGGTGCTCCTGCAGCAACAGTGCCTGCAGGCGCTGCCCCTGTAGCTGCCCCCGGTCAACCAGTGGGTAAGTCTCGGTCTATCCGATATAACTTCATGCTTAGCACGTCTTCTTCAATCTTCATTGGGATGAATCCATTTCTAACTTTCAGCTGGCGATCCCAACGCGTATGCGCAGTATTACGCTCAGTATGCCCACTATGCACAATACTCAGCTCAAGTGCAGGCCCAATATGCTGCTGCAGCTCAGCAGCAACAAGCTGCCGCCCAGCAAGCTGCAGCTCAAACACCTGCCAATCTAGCCACGCCCAAATCTGTGACTGACTGCACGCCGACTTACCAGTCTCAAACACAGAAACAGTACCAGCCACACACCGTCCAAATCTCGGGTTTGGACACATGCAAAGCGCCCAACATCAAGGACATCACGGATAAGTTTGGAACAGTTGGTAACATCAAGAAGAACCAGTACGGACAAGCTAGTGTGAGATGTCACCCTGATGAGGGCGTGGTCACAGTGGAGTATGAGGCAGCCTCCTCTGTGGAGAGTGCTATCAAGTGGTTCAACAACAGTGAGATAGATGGCCAGGTTGTCAGAGTGCAGGTTGCTCCCCAGTCTTCAACTGATGTAACCTCTGTGAAGAGCGCTGCGCCGGCTGGACCCGATGTGCGGCCACCACACGCTGACCCAAACGGTCCTCCACCAGGGTATTATGCCCCTCCAGGATACCCTCCTGTACCCCATGTCCCACCCTTCCCACACTACCCTCCCCACCCTCACTTTGGACCACCCGGTATGCCACCACCACCTCACATGGCAGGTGGACCACGCCCCAATGTGTCGCCCCGGCCCGGTGATTGGGACTGTCCAGAGTGTGGTAACAGCAACTTCCACTTCCGGCAAGAGTGTAGGAGATGCAAAACAGCACGACCTGAGTCTGAGAATGGTGGTGAGGGACCAGTGAGGCCTCCAATGGGTCATCGACCACCCTACAGACCACCTCATTTTCATCCTGGATTTCCACCTAGGGGCCCACCGTTCATGGGAGGTCCCCACCCGGGGATGAGGCCACCATTCATGCACGGGGGACCAAGGCCCCACTTTTACCATCCTAGGGGTGGGCCCAGACCTCCTTATCCGGGAGCTGGTTACAAGAGGAAAACACCCTACACTCCTACAAGTACTCCTGCTAAGGAGCAAAAAACAGAAGAAAGTAAGGAATGATGCGATTCCTTGTGATCATGTTTTATATGCAGTTTTATCATAAACGTTCAAACGGTAGGCTTTTCCTACCATTCCTATTGCAATCGAATTGTACTATTCACGCTTAATTTCTATTTTATGCTTTTGATTCTATGACCGCTAGACAATGTTATTATTGCGTTGCTTAACAAAGAGTTAAACTTCTAATTTTATAGATGTTAACAAAATACACTACATTAGTGGTTGATTACATTCCAAACAACGTTGAAACTCAAACTGTAATCTAGCAAACGAACATTTCGTTTGAAAATGGAGAAATCGTGCTTAAACCTGGTTAAGTAGTTATTGATCGAAAAGACAGCTGTTTTCAGTTTGCTTATATTTCAAGGTTACGATCCTTGATTCGAGAAAACTTTGAATGAACACATAGGGAACGACTTTCTACGAAAGCTTTTCAATCAACTGAATTTTCGGTGCACTGTAGTTGGGCTCCTTGATTTGTTTGAACCATAAAAAGGAAGGGGCTTGAATAGTCATTACAGTCGTATGTTTCAAATCGCACGGTTCATTTAGTTTTGTTGACTTATCTAAGTTACCTCATTATTGGATTTCCTGATTGATGCGAAAGGAGAAAAGATTGTTATCGAGATCCAGACTGTTTAAACCTTTTCCACGTTTCTTTCTAAATGTTTTGGGCTGACGAAAGTATAGGTTTATCCATCAATGCGCTGTAAGGGTTAAATTGAGGATGTGAAGAATTTCTTTTACCTTTTTCTATAGAAGAATAAGGTCTTCTTTCAATCAGCAAAAAAACTACAAAGTCGCGAATTTTGAAAAAGAGAACCACTCATTTTAGTGATGAATGTGACTGTAAAGAAATAAGTTATAAATATCAGTTTATGTGAATAACAAGATCACAAGACTAGACTCTTGTTGTGTCTACCACTTCACAAAATTCCCACGTTAGATTCTAGTATCATACTAACACCACTAGCAGTGCAGGCAATGATCTCCATTGGTGACAGCGATGACAGTGACAACGAGCTGGTGTTGACAAGGCCAATCACGGTGCATTCTTCAAATGGGGAGGGACAATCCAACGGACACCATGTTGTCAATGATTACCACTCAACGAAAGAGGAAATAAGGAGGCAGACTGAAGAATACTTCACTTGGGAAGACTTGCAATCAGCGACTGTTGCTGGAAACAGAGACTTGGTGGGTTACATTGAGATATTGTGATCGTCGATCTAAGTTCATGTTTTTCTAGATTTTCTATTTTCATTCCCTTATCTTGCCAGGTGAAGGCTATACTTGATAAAGGAGAGTTTGATGTTAACACACCCCTCACTTCCGGGTATTAATCACATACCGAACTTTCAACCTCCATCATATTGTATCCTTCATAGAACCTAGTTCCCTAAACCATGTCTCCCTTGACATCACGACTACAATCATGTCCTCATCACGACTACAAACATGTCCTCATCACGACTACAAACATGTCCTCATCACGACTACAATCATGTCCTACAAGGTGGACATTGTTAATGTACGCGGCGGAACAATCCCACTACCCGTTGGTGACATATCTTCTGAACGTCGGTGCTGATGTCAACTTCCATCATCAAATGTTCTACCCTATCATGGCGTGTTTCAACAGACCTCATTTACCACCTGAGAACGTGAGTAATGATGCTCTACGATGGAGGGTGTATTTGATATTATTTACCTCGTGGCTGATGTATCCGGTGACATAATTAATCGTGATGTAACTATGTGTTACTCACACTTTTTCGTTAAGGAACTTTATGGATAGCCTCGTGGAAAGAGATCTTAATGAGAGACATCTTTGAAACTTGATAAAAGAGATCTATGGTAATTAATGATTACGCTGGATATATTCTCTATATCCTCGTCTCTGCCCTACTAGGTGAGAGAGTGTGTCAGATTGCTCCTCGAGAATGAGGTGATGATCAATGTCCATGACAAACATCACATGTCCCCGCTCATGTACTGTGCCAGACATCCATACTGCGCAGCTCTGGAGCTGCTATGTCAGAACAATGTTGATATCAACAAGCAAGATCAGGTTCTACAGATACACGAAATATAATTGTTCTTGTATAATGTATATTCAAGTTTTCTTACTGTTGTAATAATGTACATTGTATAATATGACATATGTCAGTATACATTTTATTTTCAGCGCGGTTGGACGGCTCTTATGCACGCAGCAGATCAGAATAGGCGAGACTCCATAGACATCCTACTGAAGTACAATGCCTCTGTCTACATCCAATCGTTCGATTCGCAACTCACGTGCGCTGATATTGCATACAGCTGTGGACATCAACAGCTATACGAGTATCTGGAGAAGAAAATCTCGCCCGAAACGGACGTTTTCAGACAGGCGCAACCAACAAGTGATGTTGAGAAGGGAAGTGAAGCCCCCAAATATCACAAAATGCGTGAACTAGAACTGTTCCTCACTTCACAAGACCTCAGTAGTTTGATACCTCTTTTCAATGAGCAGAAGATTACATTTGATATGCTACTCACGATGAATCAGAAAGATCTAGAACGCATAGGTATCTCTCAGATAGGTTTTCAGCAGAAACTTTTAACTGCCATCAAGGGCGTACACGGAAGTGAATTTGAGATGCCCGATATGTCACAGAGTTTGTACAATCTTGAGTTGAATTGTAGAGACTTGTCAAAGGTCATGAAAACGTACACCAAGCATTTAAAGTACCTACGCGCCACAAGTGCATACCTATTGAAACAGTGTCAGTCGAGTAAGAAGTTGGATGATGAATATCCGACTAACGCACCAGAAGACTCAGGATTGATTAACAATTTCCTAAATGTTTTTGAAGTGAGCAGCACACTGTACGACAATATTGAGGCAATCAATGATACTCTTTCCGAAAAGCTCAAGATCCAGGTCGTTGAAAACCGTTCGCGGGGGACATCAGAATCCAATAGGGTGAAGAACACATCGTACTTTCTGTTGGGTGTGACTCTTGGTGCTCTTATAAGCTTTGTTGTGGTTAAGAGTGGGAAACTGTGAGACACTGTTCTCTAAGTTTTTAATGTTTCATTCAGGTTATTTATTAGGATTTATCATTTATTGTTTATTAAGTTATAGTTCAGGGATTCGGAGATTTTATTTTGGTGGCTCATTACTAGCAAAGGCAGAAAATTGAAAGCACATTTTCCCGCGCGCGATTCACTATTAAGTGACGCGCGCGTAACATCTTAGATCTTTCAAATGTTTGATTTCAAGTTTTGGAATTGAAGAACGGCTGTCTTTATCATTTATGATTATAGAATGGTGATACGTTGCTGATATAAACAATCCGTTCTTTGTCTGTCTGAGAATCGAATAATCCCACTATGTACGAGCGGCACTCAGAAACGCAGATAGTATAAGATTCACTTTAGGTCGAAATCACGACTTTCACGAAAGTGGACTGGAAAGGGGGACAGTCGTAAAAAAACCACCATTTAAACGTGAAAGTGGAGGCGGTTTCTGGAAAAAGTAACAAGCATCGAGTTTCTTCAGATCTATAGTGCGCAGGCTGCGCGCGTTCGCTCGTGCAACTTTTCTTGAATGCTGCGAAGACTGTAAGGAATTATTAGCTTCGCGCGTTCCATATAAGTATGAAATGTTCCGCAATTCTAGACTGTACTGACGTGTTCCACCGAATCCCAATGGGTTGCTTGCAACATTATTGCCTACTTTCGGGATTGATATCGTCTTCAATCTGAAAACAATTACCCTCTCTTCATAGCGAATGACTGTTCTTAATAAAAACGCTGAATGTCGTCACATAAAATCCAGTACGTATAAAATCGATCACAATATATCTCAAAGAATGTTGTCTTTACTTTGCATTTGACAGTCTAGAACAATCTTCACTGTCATATTTTGTTGGATAATAAACAGTTATCTAGTAAACCAGCCACCACTACGCCGTTGTGGTGGCTCATCAACAACAGAAGAATAAGCAGGAGGGGGCGGAAGTGTGGCACTGTTATCAGGAGTGTTAGCAGGGTAGCTGGTAACAGGAGTGGTAACAGGATAACTGGTAGCAGGAGGTGGATATGGGGTGGTAACAGGGTTGGTATCAGAGTAGCTGGTCGGTTGCCTAGCAACAGTATGTTGTTGCTCAGGATACTGTCTGGTAACAGCAACCTGATCCTCGTTTCCGTGGTTGGGATCAGTAGCACTGGCAGGGTACACTCTCAGACAAGGGCATGATTGGTGCATCACCCAGCATGCACCCCTCACTTCAGGGTACTGACGACGTATTTCGTGTCTTTTAACCCAAGCGATGACAAGAGATGCGATTCCAGCCAAGAAGAACAGGGCGTCCCATTGCATGTGGTCGGTAATAAACTTGACAAGATTGAACTCGCCTCCTGGGGGAATACAGACGATAAGTATACATGCAATAAAATCATATGATTCCTAATTTCTCTGACAAGAATGAGACGCCGATATTATGAATTAAACTCTCATCATGGTGAGGCAGCTATAATACTTCGTATACATGCAAAATATGGTAAGATACAGTGTTCGGAGAGAAATACAATGATGAGAGACAAATGACTTACCTCCACTCCCGTACCCATACTGACATCCGTATTTAACGGTTATCTGACCACCGTCACACGTGTGATCAAATAACTGGTAATAATCGAGCGCACAGTCAGTTTTTCCGTCACATGAATCCGTTACATGGTCAAGAACATTCATCTTCGCGGGGCACAAGGTGTAATTCCCTCGGGCGTTTACAACCCTGATATTAGTCTCGAGGCTCGAGTTGTCCTGTTCCGTGCACACCAAGTGCACAGAGTCTGTGGACCAGTTACTGACGAGGTCTGACTTATCGAGAGTCACCTCCGTCAGTTCTGAGGAATATATTACGATATTAATACCAGGAAATATACAGGTCATCACATGATGAAGGATATCACGTTACAAATGGAGGAAATCACGTCATGTATGGAATGCACGTGAACTGTGAAGTGTTCTCCTCACCTATCATTTGGTACACAGCAATTGATCCCTCGTCTCCGAGCCTGTACTCCTCACCACCTACATTCTCACTATAGCACCCCGACGATACTCCGTAGAGGTTAAAATCGGTGTGAGCCGTAGCGCTCGTCATACAGAACCGTGAATCGTATATGGCAAACACGGTGTACCCTGCAATGATATAATATTTACCCATGAGTATTGAGTATAATAGTCAAGATATACACGTATAACGTGTGTCACGTGACAGTCACGTTGTTCACTAATACGTGTTTAACTACTCTTGGAATGGGTTCGTATTTCATTCGTTGTGCACGCACAGAATTGACCAAACAGTGTTCAATGAATTAATTTGTTCATGCTAAACCAATGAAATACCTAATTAAGTAATGCATATTTCGAACTATCAATGTTTGAATAATTCTTACCGTGATTAGCAGCAGCAATTTCACACGATGCATAAAGGATATCTGTCTGTAAGCCAGGCGAGTTTTCGATCCCAAGCTCGTAGCCTGGTATTGCAAATGCATTGTCATAATTGGTAGCTTCGTAGCAACCGATGAACTCTATAAGTGTTTCCCCCTGAGCTATATGAAGGAGCAAATGAAAGACCAGGATGTGAAACATGGAGCTGTGTGAGAGTGAGAGTGTGAGGGAATGTGTTGTGAATTATTGTGAATCAGGGGCGTTTGAGAATGATACGGGCTGAATAGATGAATGATAACGAATGATATAACCTATGAAAGGCATTTCGGAAACTGACAATCAAAATATTTTTAAACCAAATAAGATTTGGGAGCGAAACTATTTGGAAAGGCGTAACTATTTCACTGCCCAACGAATTGAGTGAGAGAAAGTTTTAGAGTGACGAATTTGAAATCTGAAAAGAAGGACTACCCCGATTTTAGAAATGATCGGACAAGAAGAATATAAGATTATTTCCCACTCTCTCACACATCTAATCAATCAATCACCTACGTCCTACACACACACACACACACACACACATACACACACACTGCACTAAAACATATTGCACTACAATAGTAATCAACACTACTCATTACTATCAAATTCGAGGTTGTATTCCGAGACGATTCCCTATGTAAATTAAAATTCATTATTTTGTCGCAGAGACCATGTTCAAAGTAAGGGTAGAGTAGGAGGGGGTACAAAGAAAAGCACTCTCGTTCGTAGGTCTGAAGGAACTGAATAAACAAATCCACTTGGCACATATAAACATCGGGAAAATCAGATTAGGGAAGATTGAGAATTATAGGGGCTGGAATCTGGGAGATGGCGATGTTCCGACCGACTCCCCCGGGGTCGCGACGTTCCCACTTTAACTAAGGGGACCAAGGGAGGGAGAAAAAGTTTGAGGGGAGATACAGGGAAAATAATATTACACGTACAGAAACTACTATATCTAATCATACTATATCTAATTACTAGGTTACCTCAACAGTCAATCAGTACTGGAAGTACACTGCAGAATGAATCCTACGGACGAATTCAATCATATCACATTATCGTTATGTTCACGACAAACATTCTCGATATAGGGCATAGGAAGGACATTAAATTAGGCATCTTCGAACATACGTATATTTCCGTCGGAAATCTATGGTGACCAGTTAACACGAGGATAAATGTTATCGCAACGTAATATGATTCATTTTCTGTACAAATTTTCATGCATACCGAATGTATCGTTTCATCGTTGAGGCTCATTCTTCAGGAGGTACAGTTTTTGGTAAAGCTTTACAAGCACTCCTGACATTTTTATCAGACACCTCCATTGAAGGGCTGAAGAGGCTTTTCATCCCCTCATTGTTCTTAAACCTCTCACTAAACCCCCTCATAGCATCGTTCTTGTGAAACGCCTCCCTCAATTTGTCCATGAGTCTGTATTCTTGGGGAGGAACCCATCTCAACTGCTTCTGTATCTCGTGTTTTTCCGACTGTGACACAAACTCCACGCTGGACATATCAAAAGTCTTGTCCACATGCGCGTCACGGGACATGACAGTTGTGACAGCTCTGATTCTGTTGAATGTCGTGAAACTCTCCCATCCTCCCCTCTTCTCCTCCTCCAGGAGCAGGTGTTTGAAGTGAGAGTCCTCGGGCAGGAGATCCAGGTATCCCCAACACACTCGTGACATGTACACACTCTGAACACATGCCCATGTGGCTACGAGTACAGGACTTCCGGCTAGGATGAACACTTTGATAGGGTTGACGGCGGGGAAACGTTTCTGAAGGAGCACCTTGGCCAGGCAAGCGAGTGGCGTGCCGAGTATCACACCGAGTGTGTCGCCGTGGCGTGAACAGTTTGAAAACAAATACTGTTCCATAGGTGTGAGCTTATAGTCGGAGTCTCGGTCTTCAGCCCACCGTCCATCGACAATGATATCTGTTAGTCTCATTTGCTACAATTGAATGATTCTGTTGATTCAGTAAGTTAGCTAAATTACTAGAAATATCGCGCATATCGGGGGAGATTGGAATGAGATTATGCTATTTATAGACTATACAGTTGACATATCGATTATCTGAACTATAATTACAGAGGTGTAGAGCGTTTTAAAAACTAGCATACATTATTATGTGCTATATTTCAGTGGTGCAGGTCCCGTCATATTATAGACGTGTAGAATTACAGTGTGTAGCATGAGTCAGTGCGTGGCGTGTAACTGTGCTTGTGCTAGGAATTTGTTCACTGTCAAGTGAGTCTTGAGGGTGCTGGGAAAACAGAGGATAACACTCTGACACAGAGATTACACTGATGATATTGCCACAAACACGGCATGTCACATCTACAGCTGTACAGCAGTGCTATCAATTCCTCATCACACTGCATACACTTGATTTCATCGATACCGCTACATGCTATATTCAGTGTACCGGTTTGCAACAGTGCACTATTTGACTGTAATCATTCCACACTGTCACAGGGAAATACGTGTACACACACACACACACACACACA
>CAMPET010000133.1:89838-145984 GCA_946803715.1 Beroe ovata
ACACACACACACACACACGCACCGCACACTCACAGTCACACACATTCACACAAAAACCTCTCTGGGGTCGCAGTGTATTGAGATGAGCACAGAAGAGTATGTTCATGTCTTCCTCAGAGAGATTCTTGTGAGCTTCCTCGAACTTCTTCACTTCAGACACCGAGACTCCAGCACTAATACACAAATCCGTCCTCAGTTGCGGACCACTAGCCTTCATTGTGAGAGATAGGTGCTGCCTGAGAGAAATACGATTTCTAAGGGATGGAATATACGCAAGATCGTTCTGAATTGCAGAACTTATCGCCCGTTCACCCAACATGACGGATAAATATGAATAGATGATTGAATTACCTAGTACAAGTTTTGTCGAAACACTTTCCATGTAGATCGTGTGGACAGATCGGTGTTTCGGGACGTATGTTATGGGAGAACGTACTGCTAGTTAGTTGGTACTGTGACTTGATACGGTAGTAAGGACTAAACCTGAGAGAAGATGGCAATGTGAGATTCTGAGTGAAGAAAGAGAGATGAATATGGAAATGAACAAACGAATAGCAGGTACTCGGATACTACCTATAGGATCTGAAGAGGCAGAGCGGACTTCTGTACGGCGTGAACGTGGACTCAGATTTCAGAACACTCTCTGGCACTTGTCCAGGGGTCGATTTCCTGAACTGTATGCCTGATGTTCTGCCCGAATCTGAGTGTGTCGGCAGAGGCTTCAGCTCAAGTAGTGGTTTGCAATATTGCAGCATCTGTTCAGCTGATTTGAAACCCTCGTATCTCGAGGACAGCTCTCCGTGTGGGCGTGGCTCATCATCGCCCTCTCCGTCAATCTCTCCGCCGTCTATTTCCGGGCTATGTTTACCGCTGGAATCGCTGTCTAATTCACCAGGCTCCAACTCATCATAAGACTTCACATCGCCCGAGTTAGGTGGAATTACTGTCGTGGTGTGACTGTCATCTGCTGAGACTGGCACAGCCGGTGACCTGTCGTCGACAGTGTCTGTGTTCTGATATGTCTCAACTGTGACCTCCTTATCCACCCCTGAGACTGATGCTTCAGTCATGTCCTGCACCGACTGATGGGAGTTACCCTCTTCGTCGTTGCGATTAGTAGTATCAGCAACAACAGTCGCAGCTGAGTCAGCGGCGGAAAGACCTGATTTTGTGACGATCGTGGCTCTTTTCTCTTCTTCCCCCTCCTTCCTCTTCAACCTCTCCTCCCACTCCTCGGGACTATTGATCCTCAGGAGGAGGTCTTGCAGCTGACCACCCTTCATCTTCAGCTCGTTCAGACACGAGCTCCGGCGTTGATCTAAACTCTTCAAGATCTCCGTGCTCTTCCTCACAATCTCCTCAGCCCGTTCGAGCTGCGCTGTGAGAGTCTTCACTTTTTCCGTGTGTTTGACATGGTCGTCGTGGTGCTGATTACGTTTCAGTGTGTACTGTACCAGCCTCTGTTCTAGTTGTGCAATCTGGTAACTTAGTGTGCTCTTTCTCTGGTTCAACTTCACAGTCATTTCATCGTCTGAGGAATAGAATATTATTTTCCTAATCGATATCCGATATTCGATAGTGACGTCACGATTCAGTTCAATGCGTCGACAATCTGAATCGTGTTCTCATCATAGATACCCAAGAATGACGGCAGTGTGTCACTTACCCTGAGAGCTAGACTCTGCTACCGGCGCTTTGTTCGCTTTCACGGGTGTAGTGGGCGAGGCATCACTTTCGCTTTCGCTATCCGAATGTGTTACAGTGATAACCTGACGAGGGGGTCAGAGTGAGATTCTAGGAAATATCAAAATGGGCAAATATAAGGCAATGATAGGTACGAATCAATTCCTCACCATAGGCCGAACTCTCGGCGTTATACGCTTGAGCAATTTATCCCTCTCAGCCTGAGCTTCCAAACTGAGTTTGTTATCTTTTGAGGGCATCCGTAGATCAACATCAACCAACAACCTCCCGATGATCTTCTTCGTATTCTGACTGCTTTTCCGGATTGCATCCGGAGTCAGTGTATCCAGGCTGCGTGGCATGAGACTCTCTAGACTGTCTCCTAACCGGAGTGGCTTGTTGGATACAAGGTTTGACGATGGTCCGGGCTTTTGAGCTGATTTGGCAGCCGGTAGATTCATTTCCGCTTCCACGCGGGGAGGGCTGGATCGTGGCGATGAAGTGTTGGAGATGTCCCGAGTCTTCAGTTTCACCACGGGTAAACCCCCCTTCTTCTTATCCTGCAGAATTGATGTCATTAGAATATTTCAAGACGATATTACCCCACAGCAACTTACTTATTCAGATTCTCACTAACTGAGACAGACGGAGTAGCTTTGTTCTCCTTAGTCACAGGTTCCTTGCACTCAGACTCCTTGCCTCCCTTCTTGATCATCGACTGGAGGAGAAGCTCTCTCATACTATCCAGGTCATCTTCACTCGTAGTCCGGTGCCGACCCGCTTTCTTATTTACACTTTCATTTTCTTTCTCAGCGATATCTTGTTCCGTAGTGTCTACTTCACATTGATTAGGAGCAACAGTTTCGAAAATTGGGGACTTAATCCCCTTAACAACAATCTTTTTGATTCGTTTGGTAATTTCAGCCGACTTTGCTTCTTTTTCAGGAGGATTAACTGACTCAGTTGCCGTAGTTTCCTTGAATGTACTCTTGAATTTGGTGTCCATGGTCGGTGCTGTTTGATTGTCCTGGGGTTAATGTGAAGATGTGATCTAAACTAAATAGTATATCACAATTGCATTCATTTCATGAAGTAGGAGTTATAAACTAACCGTTGTATTATCAGCCGATTCCAAGTCTTGTTTTATTGTAATTTTGATTTCTTTTGGAGAAATTGTCTTCGCAGGATCAGTTACCTTTTCAGCAGAAGAATGTATATTTTCAGAAAGTTGAAAGAAAGTTTGAAGACGTTTCTTTCTCAGCTGTTGAACCTCTTGAAGATTCTTATCTTTCTTCCCATCGACCAATGACACATGGGTAGAGCCCGGTGCGAGGAATTTGGAAAGTCTCGAATAAGAAAACATGTGAGGTGGAAGTTTTGAGTTTGTATCGTTGTGAATCACCCATTCACCAATCTCTGCATCATAGTACAGTTCTTGTTTCATAATATCCGTCCTGGGAGATATGTTGCTTATCAAACCAGATCGAATATGACGGTGACGTCCACTCAATCAATAGGGTCACGTTGAATCAACAACTGGAAAATGGTCCGATTCCAAAGTTCAAACTTACGGCTCTACACGAGCCTGTCTTGCCCGTAATCGTGCGCGCTTCTGCTGTCTCTTGGTTTTGTAGAACTCTCTGAACGAAGCCTCGTTTATCTCAGGCAGCACTTTCACGGTTTCTAGCACTTCAGTGAGGGAGAAAGACGGGCCACTTTTCTTGCGTTTACTGTTTCGTTTGATGAGTGGTTCATCTGGATCTCCGTCCATTTCTTTAACAATTTCTACTTCTTTTCCGTCGGGCAATGATTCTGCATGGGAAGTGGTTGCAATTTACTATGAATGGTTGGCCTTGTTTGACTATAGTAGGTATATAAATCTAGAATTATAGCAGGTTCTTATGATGGAGCTTTGCCAAAAGTCTATATTCGATCGCGCGCGCGTGCAATTGCAAGATCGATCGTGAATTAAAACGCGCGCGGAATCCGCGCATTTTTCAGACTCTTGAAACATATGAATATCTTAGCGCGCTCCACTAAACACCCTTTTCTTTGTGACCGTCCCACAATTTCCGTGACTGAGTGACACTATTGAAGTGTGGAGTTCTTTGACTCTGGGCTGAAAATCCGCGCCGAAATCCGAAAAAAATGGGTAGTTCCATGACATGGAATTCCGTATCAGCCTGTCAACAGCGGTGATGTAGGTCAATTACAAGTGTACAATTTTTATTGGTTGTATGCATGCTTTCATTGGTCAATCGCTGTCACGTGATCTAAATCATTTTGGACCCCTCCCCATTCCCCAAGAATACCATTCTCCCTTGATTCGATCACCAAGCAGTAGTGTCTTGTCAGAGTGACGTAGTCATGGAATGTAATGTAGTAGTGTCAATGTTACGCAGTGACGAAGAGTGGTGCATACGTCATGGAATTTTGTGTAGTGGTGTCAATGGTATGTAGTGACGAAGAGTGATGTTCACGTCATGGAATGTCATGTTGTGGTGTCAGCGGTATGAAGTGACGTAGAGTGGAGTATACGTCATGGAATGTTATAAAGTGGTGTCAGCGGTATGTAGTGACGTAGAGTGGTGTATACGTCATGGAATGTTATGTTGTGGTGTCAATGGTACGCAGTGACGAAGAGTGGTGTATACGTCACGGAATTTTGTGATGTGGTGTCAGCGGAATGTAGTGACGTAGAATGATGCATACGTCATGGAATGTTATGTGTCAGCGGTATGCAGTGACGTAGAATGATGCTTGCGTCACGGAATGTTGTGTAGTGGTGTCAGCAGTGTGACATTTTGCTAGTAGAGAGTGACATAAGACAAAACAGTTTACTCACCACATATCGAAACAGCAGCACTCAGATTGCTTTGATCAGCAGGATTGCCAAGAACTGGTTTCGGTACAACTTTGTTACCCTTAATACTGTGCAGCAAGAGTGATCTCAGGGCTGCAGCTTCATCCACTGACAATAATATCTAGCTAACAAATTACTCGGGAAAAGCCGATAATCTCTAGCATCAGATCAAGGAAATAATTATCAATTATTGAAAACATATACCTTCATCCTGAATTACACTATCATCTTGTTTCCCCTCATCATCCACATCATCTAGATTGTATTTGTTGTTTATATCATCTTCCTCATCTTCACTCTTTTTGGGAGGAGTAGTAGGGGACACTTCCTCTTCCTGTTCATCCGATGAGGAACTCTCACTCTCGTCAGATGATGAATCGGATGAACTATCGTCAGATGTATCAACTGTGTCATCACTTGTATCATCACCTTGTTGGTGTTTATCCGCTGTTTGTTTATCCGTTGTTTGTTTATCCATTGTTTGTTTATCCGTTGTTTTTTCGTCGTTTTGAAACTTGTCTACAGTAATGAGATCATTCGCTGGTCCGTGACTATCTGATTCGTGAACTGCATCAGTATCAGGAGAAAGAGAATCTTCACTTGGTATACTGTCTTCAGCATAGCTCTCATTATCAGACTGAGGGACGTATGAATTACCTTATGTCTCGACCGCGTTACAATTTACAGAGTATCTGTTTTCAGATTTCAACAGAATGGGAAAAGCTATCGACATGATTTTCAAGTTTTTTTAAGCTAAAATGTATAGCATCAAATACTCACCGAATCACTGGAAACAACAATGTGTTCCCTAGACCTAAGCGTCGAATTATTTGATACATCTTTCTCTTGACTCAGTGAATCTTGTGTAGGGGAATTCACTTCATCTCCAGTGAGTCCACTCTCCGATAAGACCTCGGAGGGTGGCGGTGGGGCGGGTTCTGGAGTCTGGGGAGGAGGCGGGAGGGGCGGGTACTGTTGCAGGGCATACATCTCATAAGATTGGGGGTCTGGGGTCATGGCGCTACTCGGAGGGTAATGATTATGAAAGGGTAATTGGGTGAAAGGTGGGTTGAAGTGTGCCCGGGGAGGGAATGCTGGGAAAGCGGTGAATGGTCGAGGAATTTGAGGCGACGGGGGCACAGAATGTGGTTGCCGGAACATTTGAGGCGGTGGGAAGGGTGGAGGTCCTGGCTGAGCACGCAGCCTGTACGTCTGATTGTAAGTTTGGGCGGGAAAATTCCAGTTGTTTTGGAAAGAGGGGGAGGATGAAGAATCCTCAATCTTTTTATCAATTTCTGGAGTCTGGTTTGCAGTGACAGGCTTTCCACTGAGATTTAGTCTGTTGAGACGGGGATCTCTAGGTCTATCATTTATAATGGGAAAATCTTGCAACTCCTTGATCTCCTCATCACTACTGTCCAACTCCATCGGTAATTCTTGATAACTGTCAACAGTTGTGAAGGTTTTTTTGAATCCATGCATTTCTGTGTCCACTAAAATGGCCTCGCCCTGAAAAAATCTTGCAGTGACCTGATAAATTTTTAAAGATTCAATAAGTTAATAGGAGTAGAATATCAGCATAACTATACACGGTTTCTTACATCAAGATCTTTTGATGCCTCAGATGATTGCTGTTCACCAACCAGTTCGTTATAGTCCTTCATTAGAACTCTGAGCTTTTCATTTTCAGCATGTCTTGCCTTT
Source organism: Beroe ovata (assembly GCA_946803715.1). Taxonomy (NCBI): domain Eukaryota; kingdom Metazoa; phylum Ctenophora; class Nuda; order Beroida; family Beroidae; genus Beroe; species Beroe ovata. Next base: position 96,089 of record CAMPET010000133.1, read on the forward strand.
GATTTGCTACTTTTCTTTGGGAGTGAACCTTTGGGAGTGGAAGGTTTGGAAATAAGTTGATTTTTGATCGAACCACCAAAACCAATTTCAAAGTAGTTTAATGATTTTAACTCTAACTTTGCCTGGCAAGACTACGCCTCTTTGACGTTCCCTCTAGTCTTGTTTCTTGGAAATATTCTTGAAGATCATTCTTAAGACCTGGATTATCAGTGATCATGTTGACAATCTCTAACAATCCCTCAACTATATTTCCAGATGAACCGTCTTTTCCTTCTCCTTCAATTGACTGAAAAAAAGTCCTATGGATTCTCCTGAGTATTTCCCAACCACAGGTTAAGAGTTATCAATCAGTAAAAACATTCTATTGTAGAAATAGCTGAACCTTTTTATTCATTTTCCCCTTAGTGTGATCACTTAGGCTCATGCAGGATTTAACACCTGAACAACCTGATTCATTTGACATTACCTCATAGCCCTGGTGGAGAAGCCTGAAAATACTCATGAAGTTCAATTATGAAATAAGTATATGAGAATCAACAGTCAATTGAGCACAATAAGAAAAATAAATAGTTAAATAAAACTAGAAAACCCGTCGGTTGGATGCAATTCTTCCGGTGGGATGTGAATTCTAATGGTGAATTCTAATGGTTTGTGCAACTGTATTGTCATGCATTTTCTTAATTTTCCCTTCATCATTTTCATTGATGTTAAGAAACAATGGACCATTTACAACCTGTGAAGCAGACACAACTACCTTGGGTTAGGGCTAGAGGTTTGCCCTTCACACATACAGGGAGACAGAAATCAGAAGGGTGTTCATCTTTAAGCTTCCTCCTTAAAACATTGGCAGAGTTGCCGCAAATCTTTGTCAACAGAAAGTTGTGTCAGGCAGATGTGATGTAGAGAAAAAACTGCCAAGAAAAGAAGTGATGTCAAGAGAGAATAGTGCCAAGAGAAAGTGCAGTACACAGAAGAAGTGCAGGAGAAATTGATGTCAAGAGAAAATGGTGTCAAGAGAGAATTGTAAAGAGGGTTTCAAGTGCTGTTTAGAGAAGAAGTAGGTAGTGTATACTAGAAAGTGAACTCTTTTTCTTCCTAAACAATCCCAGAACATGTTGAATAAGCTCAAAATATGCACAAACTACTATGATAATAACACTGTAACTTGTGCACATTCTAGCATAGTTGTCTTGTAACCCTGGTAATGCGCAAATTTCTACATGCATTTTACCATTTATTCCTCTAGTCCAAATATTTCGAAAAACTCTTAAGCCCAACTTTCAACATCAATTAACAAGTCGTGACCTCACGCATGACGTCACCGTCTAGCGCCTCGCATTTCCTCCATTTTATCACTTGGGTAGCAAAATAAGCAACAAAGTCAACAATAAGATCAACAAGATTCAGGTCAGTTCTCTGTAAAAGTGGACAGTTCAAGGGAGGGAAACTGATCAAGTGACACCATAAGTACAACTCCACAAGAAAAATGGTGTATCCTACAACACAGCTATGGGAGTCTAACTCGAAAAATGATGTGTCACCCCTGAATCATCTTTCTTGAACCCTGCCAAAAATTGTGGAGTTTCGTGCTCAAAGAACACTTTTTGAGAATTTTTCCTTTATTTCAATTATACATGGGTAAATTGTCATGGATTAGAATGTTCCTGTGTGACAGGACTAAAGCTAAGCTTATAATGACAAATAGCTATTAAGACATTCCAGATCCCAAAGCAAGGATAGTGAACTACACAAACATTTTGGTGCCTCACTAAAAAGAACACATAAGTCACACCAACATGAAAAATTCTTTTGAGACATCTATTTTGTAATTCTAAGGCTAAACACACATTTGAAGAATAAATAGAAATAGAATGGAATAGAATAAATAATGTTATTGAACCATCACAATTATCAAGTCTATGAGAAGATTCGATGATGTCATGATGAGAACAAGTGAATGAAACTCAAGACATATGACACATTGATCATAAATTGAACCTTACACATCTCACTAATCAACTGACAGTTTCGAAATGAAAACTTAAAATATCCATAACAATTATCAGGTGTTGTAATACCAGCCAAAGCTGCTAAGGTGTCCAGTTTACTCACTCAAATTTGATCACTTTTTCAACATAAGCAACAATATCCAAATTTTTTATCAATGCAATTTAATTGTCAGTTTGATGATCGGGTGCGCGCGTCGCGCCGCGCATTCGAAAAACCTCACTCAAAAATAAAATTGAAAACTTTGCATTGCATACGTTGCGCGCCTGGACCTTTATTCTACTCGGTAGTGTAGAAAATTGTAAATATAGTCCAAACTTAACCACGGAGACGCGCAGCGCGAGCGAAGTATTTGGGACACACATTGTCAGATTTTATCTGACCTCAGTTTCTCGCGCGCGGCGCGCGCGCCTTCATCGAAGAAGGTGCGCGTGCGCGAGAAACAGGTCAGGTAACATCTGACAAGGACACACAATCAACAATGAAAAATAGATTTTATTTCAATTTCATATCCAATTTAGAAATTTGCTAAATCTCTTTGCTCACATGATTATTTGTGCTTGCCAGTTGACAAACTTCAATCCAGTAATTGCAAATTTCAACATGCTGATTAGATCAACAATGGATTGAATTTGAGATTACAATTGTAGACCACATCAGAATTATTCAATTATCATCCTGTTACCTATATGGTTTTTTGGTCACATAATTTTGAGTAACATGTTATCCAATTGCATTCTCATACTATACAGTCAATTGCCTAATCCCTAAAATATAACACACAGGTGAGAACAGGTAGATACAATCAAACTGACGAAATGAATTTCTGCCGTTAGCGCTTCCATTATATCAACCTAGCATTTTACTTTTTGATTTTAAACTTATCAACACTACTTATTACAATCAAATTTGAGTAGGTACATGGCGAACAAGAACACCCCCAAAGGGGAGTAATGTCATGCGAATGTTAATGGAGTGTTGTGACGAGTAAAGGAGGTGAAGCCAGCTCAACTACCCAAGTTTCCTCATCTTCCGACTCGGTAGGCAGGACCATCACTACAAAGTGTGAGTTCAATACTTTCAAACTTGAATCAAACATGGATGAACAGAATTGTCTCAAATGTGCATCCCTAACTGCTCAATGCCTTGAACTTAAAGAAGAAGTTAAGAGGCTTAACAGGAAAATAGAACATTTACTAGACTCATTGTCACACGGTACAATTGAATCTAGCTGTCAAGCAGCGCCTAATGTTTTATCCCAGCTAACCCAGACAGATTCTTACCCTGATGCAGAACATTTTTCCTCAAGCAAAACCCAACCAGATATCATGTCTGTGAACCCTACAAGCACAGCCCTCGAGGCATCTGTTCTATCATCAAATGGGCAGGAGGGAGTTCTGTTGGACCTTTTCCTCAATTCAGGTGCTGTTCACTCAAATATCTATGCTGTTCCACTGGTGAAACTGCCATTCGTTCATGTTCCAGACCAACCATTCTCCCAATTTGATCATAAGATGCTAGATGCTGAACTCAAGTTTGATACTCAATTGAGTAGTAGGCTACTTTCATATTTTGGTGAGGTCAATTACTCCTACAGCAACATAACTCATGTTGCAAGAGAGTTCCCAACAGGTGATAATTATCTCAATCAGATACGCAATCATCTGAGCCAAACCCTTCCTGACTTCAAATATAATAGTGTACTAATAACAAAGTATAGGAATGGTTCAGACCACATAGCATTCCACTCAGACAATGAGCCAAATATTGTTGCAAACTCAGATATAGTTACCATATCTCTGGGAGAGAGACGCACATTGAAATTCAGGAGTAAGACCAGAACTGATGACTATCCTGAGCAATCACTTGAAGTTGTGCATGGAGATGTATTTGTGATGAGCAGGGACTCACAGAATTACTTTGAACATGCTGTTGCAAATGACTCCACTTCATTACCGAGATACAGCTTAACGTTTAGACTGCTTGAACCTTCATCAGAAACAGCAGTCAATGCCCCACCTGCCATTTCTTCAGCTGTCAATCCCCCACCAGCTGTTTATCCATCCGTCGAGGGTTATCAATCTTGTCACTTACCAGATGTAAGCTCAACATCTAATTCCAAAGAAATAACTTTATACATTGGTGACAGCATGTTTAGAAACCTTAAACAGGATAAAATGTCATCAACCACTCAGAAAGCAATTGTTCTAGCATATCCAGGTGCTACTATATCTGGTGTTCTGAACAAGATAAAGTCAGATCCTAACTTCTTGAATATTGACCCCCACAACATAGGCAAAATCTTTTTGTTTTGTGGTGCAAATGATGTAGATAAGATCCTGGAAATACCATTTTCTAGGAACTCTGACTTCATTGATGCTAGCACCCACCCACTAACCGACTCATCTGCTGACAGATCCTTGCAACAGCGCAAAACAGACCTCGCAAACCTAGTCAACTTTTTGCAGTCATGGTCACTCAATGCATCATTGAACTACATCAACATTTTACCCCGGGAAAGTTATGTGAGAAACTTCGCTATCAATCAGTTGAACAACCATATTGAACATCTCAGCAATATTTGCCCTCATTTGACTTATGTTTCAACAGAACTAAACCGAAACCTTTTTGCCTCTAAATCCGGTTTTAGGAAGAATGTTTTCTTCTCTGACAAGGGTTTAGATAATGTCCATCTTAACCAGATAGGAACTGCTAGGCTCGCAAAACACCTGAAGTACCTTTCCCACTGCAATTCCTGATGTATTTTCCTACCCTTAATCAATTATTATTTGATCACCTTTAATCAACTCTTATTAAATGTTGGCTGATTTTTATCTCCAAATGATACAACACTCCTCATTTGACATTTAATAAACGTCATGGTGTGCCAAAATTTTCATAATATGACAATTGGTCATTGCAATATACAAGGAGGGCTAATAGGCCTATCCAAGTCAACCCAAATTTCGCAGCTAGTGAAACAGCACAATCTTGACATTCTCTCTATCAATGAAACAAACTTAAACGATAGCATTGCAACTGAATCTCTAAACATCCCCATTAGTTACTCCTTCAAGCGTATGGATCGGGGAATCGGTAACAGAGGAGGGTGTGGGCTGATAATAAGTGATAGAGTTGCTTACATCCCCATCAACTTCAAAACTAATATAAGTAATATCGAGGCTAAATGGATTAAGCTTAAGAACTGCAATATATATCTCTGTGGCTTCTATAGATCAAGTGGGTACTGCAAATTAGACACCTTTATTGACTACTTTACAGAATGTATGAACAAATTGAAGGGCAAAAAGGTTATTTGGATCGGAGATATTAACGTTGATCAGAATAAGATAAGTAGTACAGACTATAAGAAGTTGGACTCAACTCTTAAATCATTCAATATGGTACAAACAATACAGAACTACACTAGGATAGCTAAAAAAGGCACCAAATTTAGTTTTACCACAATAGATGTCACCATTACAAATTGCTATTCCGACTTTGTTGACTCTTCTGTCTTACCTGAACGTATAGGAGATCACTATCCAATTAAGCTTCAGTTGCAATTTAAAGTAGAATTACCACCTAAATTTGAAAAAATAACTATTCGTGACTATAGCAGCAATAATGTTAAAGCATATCAGACGTATCTAGCTCATACTGATTTCTCGTATCTTCTAAGAAGCAGGAGTGTTGATGATGCCATAAACTTTTTCGATACCACACTCACTAAATATCATGACCACTACTTTCCATTGAAAACCATAAANGAGGAATAGTCAGTTCATTTCCCACAGGAAAATGTTAGGAAAGGATGGAAAATACTGAATCCTGTGACCCAAAAATTTGATCTGTAGTTTCTGCTTTCAACACAGTCATGAGAATTGAGTCTGATGAGGAGGAATGCCCTACCCTGTTTCAAAGGTAAAAGCGGTATTCACATAGCAGAACAATAAGATAACTTCTGTAAACCAAGTAAAAATATTTCCTATCACCAATCATGATACTTAACTTCTAATCAAACTTCTAACTTAGTTTCCTTAAAGCCTGATAGCGTCTTTCACAGGTTCACAGGTATGATAATTTCCTTGCTTACAGGTTTACAAGTCAAGTTGCTGTTTACTCGATGTGGATGGTTCTTGTGTCCCTATTTCCAGTTCTTGGATGGAAGTCACTGAAATGGGTAAAGCCAAACAATGCAGTTGTCAAACATAGACTTGGCAGCAAGCCATCTGTGAGATATTCTGGAGTTGAAATTGTTCTGCCTGTCATAGGTTAGTGTCCATGAATTCATTGAACAGTGATTTGTCAATAACTCCCAGTGATCCCCATGGGAATTAAAAAGATATCCATTTTTCAGATAAAATTGTTGAAGTCAATCTCAGTCCCCAAAGCTTGGTACTTCCATCATCTGTTTATTACTCAAAAGACAGAATCCCAATTGATTCTGGTCTTATAGTAGAATATCAAGTGAAAGATCCTGCACTATGTTAGTTCAAAATGTCTTCTACTTGGCTATCTTGGTTTTGGTATTATTACAAAGTTTTTTACTGTGATGAAGTGAACTAATGCCATTATTGTATCACAACCTAATTTCAGGTGTATGTGAATTACAGGATGTCACAGAAAGTTTACAATTCGCTGCAAGAACTGCTTTACCAAGAGCTTTTTCACAAAATTCATCGCAGATGATTGTATGTTCTAAGAAACTGTTGGAATATGCAGTTGTGAAAAATATAAGTAATGCTGTGCGCATCTGGGGAATTGAGATCATATCTGCAGAATTAGCACCATTCAAATTTGCTGCAATACCTGATTCAGAGCATGATGAAAGTCCAGTTTCAAAAGCCATCAATTTCATCCAGAAGATAGCTGGACATAATCCTCTCCCATCAAAAGATAAGTTGTCTATTGATGAAATTATGTCATGTTTAAAGCCAATGCTCACCAAGAAAGTTTGTAAAGCAGTTAACGCTGTGATTGTGCTGAAACTTGTTGGTACAAATGGAGGCATGTGCCTTATCGACTTTAAGAATTGCTCTATGGTAAAGAATCCAAAAAACTTCCATTGTGACCTGACTGTAGAAATGACTGTTGATACCTTCTTTGATATGTTCGATCTGAGAGACAATATTATTGATCTATACAAGTCTGGAAAGGTCGCTATAGATGGTGATTTGAGTGTGGCTCAAAGACTGCAGCATATGTTTTGAATTAAGAGGTATTTCAACTACCTATTAGTGAAAAGTTGCTAGGTAGTACATTGCTTTGTATGGTGCAGTAGTTTGTAGTCACTGTTGATGAGTTTCGTAATATTATTTGTCTTTGTTACTGTATAAGTCGTGTTAAATAGTATGCTGAATTATTGCCATATTTTCTTCATTCCATTTGCTAGCATGAAACTGTAAAATTGCAAAAAGTTATAATTATGCAAATACGATACATCATGTTGGTGAACGATATAACAGCAATGCAAACAATATTGTATTATTTAGGTATATTTACTATTTAGGTATGTTCTCATATTAGATATATGTACCAATGATCGCTTCACTATCCTGAATGGTCCACATCTTGGACTGTTAATATTGTTCAATATAGGTACGTCATTTCATCCCGTTGCATTTTCATTGGCGATTGTTTTCCTGCACCCCTCCTGCTGAAATACATTCGAACTCTGTTGGGTAGAAATTTTCGAGGCAACAGTTGTGTTCCATATTGCTTGTTTGGTGGTTACAAACACACTCCTTAAGAACTCTTGGTAACTCTTGACTGTAAAAATGTAAATGATTGGGTTAGCCGAGAAGTTGAGGTACACCATGTAGACAGCAAATCTGTAATAGTGTACAGAAATGGCAACGTTGGTATCAATATCAGCAATTACTACTTTCATAACATAGTAGGCACCATAGGGAATGTAGGAGCTAAGGTAGCAAATGGAGATGAGCAGGAGTGTAAGCATGGTTTGTTTCTGAAGCCCCTGCACCCTTCGAACATAGTAGAAGATCCAGATCACTGCTAAAACAACGACCAGCATGGGCATCAAAACAAAGAGTGTAGATGCTATGGCTGGGAATATTCGCGAGATCCTTGTTTTTCCATCAAAATATCCCTCGCAAGTGAAATAGCTCAATCTAAACGATTGAATCCTATTCAATATCAATGTAGGGATGGTGTGCAGTATCGGCTGAACTAGCCACATAGCTATTGCCACCATATGACCACTCTTGGCTGTTCTGACTCTTGCTTGCAACGGGAATAGTAGAACATGAAGCTTACTAACATTGAGTGCACATATAAGAAATATTTCTGATATTCCGAAAAAGAGATGCCAATAACTGGCGAGGTTACAAAAGAAATCTCCGAAAACCCATTCATTTTTGATGATAGTTATCAAAGTGACCATTATGTAGAATGAATATCCAATATCAGCTAGGGCTATGTTCTTGATCAGTATACTGGAAATCCTATCCAGTTTTATTGCATCATGCTTGAGCGAAGCATATAAAACCACAGAGTTCCCAACACTAGCTAGGAACCAGGTAGTGAAGCACCACCCTCCCAGAAATAGTCGTTCAGTAACTGTACTGGGCTCATTGTACACGTCTGTTGCTACTGTTACATTCGCTGGATTCATTGCATTCCCTAAATAAAAGATGTTAAGTTATTCCAAACAAATCACATGAATAAAATTTACACATAACACACATATCACATGAACAACATATATAATACCTAATATTTCCAAGAGTGATTTTGCTAAGGAGACTGCTAGACACTTGTAAACAGCGTCGTTGCAAATCCAACCACGCAACAGCGAACTGTCCATGATCTTCCCATGCCGGGTCCTTGATTTAAGGACTAAGAGTGACAAAATGCTGAGATATTATTAAATGGAATTAGTCTACCTGTCACAGGGCATCACCTCATATGCATATATCATCGAGGAACGGTTCTCGAATTTAGATTTGTCACGTCTACGATTTTCATAGCTGTAATTGGCCCAATTCTTGAATGCATTTCGGAATCCAATAGGTGAATATCAATGGCAGATAACTAGAAATGGAATAGCAATTCAACGTCAATAGAAGATAGAATGCATCAAAATATGTTATTACTCGATAGAAAATGTAATAAGATTCAAGCTTATAGGTAAATACGTAATAGATTTGTAAATCTCAAAAAAGTCTGGAAAACATCTTCATTCAATCATTTAATCAGTTCTAGGAGGGAGCTTGCATGAACTCTACAACGACAGAAAAACTTGATGCAGTGTTCAAGAAATGGGAGAAGAAAAGGTCATCAGCTCAAATTAAAGAAAGCGTTGTGACAGGTAATGACAAATGGATTTCGAAATATGGAAGAAATCCAGCTCCATTACCACGCATGGCCAGGAACTACAGGACTCCAAGTCAGCGACAGAAAGTACAACTGGAAGGTTATACTGGCTTTCTTCCTAACTTGGGCATAAAATTGACCCACAAAACTGTACAAGTCCCGAATAAATGTTGCGCTCGATGCTCTCCGCAGAGTAATTCTGCTTGGCGCCCTTCAGAAGATACTCAAATTAACTTGACAGACTTGAAATCGTATCGAAGGCAAGGGCTCTTTGCATACAATTTTAATGACGTGGCAGCCTGTTCGAGGCTGAAAGTAACAGCGTTGCCAGAAACTGAAAAACCGACTTTATCATCAGAAAAAGTGAAAGAACAGCTTGAATCATATCAAGATCCACAATATGCTGCGAAAATTGCGAAAAAACTTTATCAGAAAATTTGTGCTTATTCATGGTCATGGATAGCAAAGGTCTCCGGATGGGTCCTCATGAAAGTCTTCCAGTACTCAACCAGTGGAATATTTGTCGAGCAGCGAGAGATTGAAATAGTCAAGCAAGCTGTCGATTTGAAACTTCCCATATTGTACCTACCTCTCCATCGGTCGCACCTGGACTACGTGATACTGATGTGGGTTCTTTGTCTCTGTGATATCCCTTCTCCGTTTGTGGCAGCCGGTGATAATCTCGATATCCCAGTTGTCGGGCCGTTTTTGAGACGGCTGGGAGCTTTCTACATTAGACGACGTCCCCGAGAAGATCATGAACTTTACAAGGCGATACTCGGTCAGTACATGATTGAGTTATTAAAGAGTGGTTGTTCGATCGAGTTCTTTATTGAAGGTCGTCGGTCAAGAAGTGGATTGATAAACGCATCAAAAGTTGGTTTACTGAGTCAGATTGTGTGTGCGGTCAAAGATGGTGTGATACGAGACGTATTGCTTTGTCCTCTTTCCATAACCTATGATAAGGTTCCAGAAGAAAGTCTCACTCTCGAACTTCAAGGAGCCAAGAAAAATCCTGAAAATGTGTTTTCTGCTTTGTGGCATAGCATCACATTTCCCCTTCGACAACATTACGGTTCCATCAAGGTACACTTCTCAGAGCCATTCTCGCTCTCTGAATACATTGAGAAGTGTATTTTAGACATACGGCTGCCGTCAGATGCTTGGCGAAACGCAGCTGATATGGACACAGCAGCTGTGTATCGACTAACTAGTCACCTTGGCGACCATGTTCTGTATGATGCAATGAAGACGAGTAGTGTCAGTGAAACTGCACTCGTCTCTGCCCTTGTCTTGAATATCACCTCCCCAACTTCACAGACACAGTTAGAGAAGGATGGGGATGTCCTGAGAACGGTCCTGGAAACTATAAAGAAGACATCCGTTCTCTCAGTAACTTCAGGGTACTTGACTGATACTATCATCGATCTAAGTAGTAACAACTTCTTTGCCATTGAACATGACAGTCGCTGCTCAGATAATATTATTACCAGATGCAAGGATAGTCAAACGGAACTTCTCTTACATTACTACTCTGCACCAGTTGTCACATTCACCTTTTCTGTGAGCTGTCTTTGCATCAGTATCCCTGGAATAATGGAAGAAGTTCAAGAGGAGTACAGAATTTCGAAACACAAGCTCATGCAACGTACTCAGTACATCTACAAGATTCTCGAGTCGAACATCAAAGCTCTGCCGCCCTGCATTGCCGTCGATCAGCAGCTTTCGGCTGACCTCGATTCGCTTTTCAGTCTGGGGATATTGAAAGCAAAACAGACCTCCTTGTCGACCACCGATCAAGTTAGAATGAATAGAGCCACTGCAATTTGGGACGAATCCCAAGATGTGGGTTCGGTCAATCCTGAATTCTACGACGACTCTCTCATTGTAGATCCCGAAAAACTTGACTTATGTCTTCAAATTGGTTCCATCTTACTGCCGTACGTGAAGACGCTTTGGTTTATCATTGAGTTTCTCCCCATACTTACAGATCCAATCCAAGTTACGAAGGAAGAATTTGTAAGAAACCTATGTGATATCGGGGAGGAAAAATACAAGGACGGGACATGCCCCGCTCTTTGTTCATCACAGTTTCACGTTTCAAACTTTGTGGAAAAACTTCTGGTGATGGGTATCATCCATGTTGAGGGTGAATGTGTGAGTCTCAGTGACAATTACAACGACTCTGAATCCCTGCTGGCCATGGTGCAGTATTTGTCGCTTTTCTTGTGCGAGTGCCTGCCAAGTCCTTGATATTAAATAGTTACAACTTGTTCAAGGTTCTGTTATTATTTCAGTTATAAAACCCACCGATTTATTGTTTTTCCAGTGATCATTCTCGATTCTTATGACTCATATTGTCAATTTTGTTGATGAATGATATGAAAGTTGCCCCCATATTATTATTCAATGCAGAAATACAAGCTCACTCTAATTAGGATGTCACTGTTCAAGCTCGCCAAGAACTCCCGACCACTTGCATCTCGGTGCATGTCCATGCTGGTCAATGACCCTGCCTACTCATGGTTAGGAGACATTGGGATCAAGGAGCTGAATGAGGGAGTGTACAGTGGTTCATGGGGTGGTCGGGGTCCAGTTGTTCCCTCTATCTCTCCAATCAATGAGCAGCCAATTGCTAACGTCATTGAGGTAAGAATTGGAATTCTACCGAATTCTCGACATCTCTTTTCGATGTCACGTGTTGACAATTTCTCTAAGATGACATTTATCGAGAATCCAAAGATGAGTAATTACGTTATGGCGACGAATGAATTCCCTGAATTCTGATTGGGCCCAGAAAATCATCATAGCTCTATGATAATTGCAATTTTCTCTCACTACGGCGCTATCATTATTGACGTGAACTTAGTATGAGAAGATCTCCCCTCCCCATTGGTCGATTGTTACAGGGAACAGTTGAGGATTACGAGGAGGTGATCTGTGCGTCAAGGGAAGCATCGAAGCAGTGGGCTATGGTGAGTGTAGGTGACAGTGATATATAGCAGCTGAGGAATTATGGGGGAACCATTTGATCCGCCGTCGCGTATTTCGGTCATTAGGATTTCGGAATATAATAGGTACGATGATCCTACGATGAAAATGGTTTCAAACTTTCAGACGCCAGCACCAGTAAGAGGTGAAGTAATCCGGCAAATCGGTGAGAACCTCCGGGCTAAGTTGGAACCTCTCGGCAAGTTGGTATCGCTGGAGATGGGCAAAATCTTACCTGAAGGTATTGGAGAGGTTCAGGAAGCGGTTGACATCGCCGATTACGCCACAGGACTGTCGAGGATGATTAACGGCAAAGTCATACCGTCTGAGCGTGAGTCACAATGTTGTTTATACGCAGTTGCCCTGGGGAATTGTCCAGGAGATGTCATTCTATCACTGAACTCTCAAAAATCACCATGGTAACAGGTCCAGCTCACATGATGCTTGAGCAGTGGCACCCGCTTGGCGTGGTCGGTGTCATCACCGCCTTTAACTTCCCCGTCGCACCATACTTCTGGAACTTCACCATTGCTTCCGTGTGCGGAAATGCTTGTGTCTGGAAAGGGGCACCTACCACGTCACTCTCCGGAATTGCTTGTACCAAGTGAGTGTCGAATTGAACCAGCTGAGTAATCTTTGACCTATTTGGTATTCCACCCAACCCATTCCTCATACTGTTCTGTGTCTCTTCCCTATTCAAGTATTCAGTAGGTACTTATACTTATTGGACATTATCTCATTCAAATGAAATAACATCAGCTTTGGATAAATCTTGTCTATATCTGGGACTTGTCACTATTCAGATTGGATAATCTCTGACAGCTTCCTTTTTCAGACTCATAGCCGAAGTTTTGGAGTCTAACAAGTTGCCTGGCGCTCTTTCTGGACTGGTATCAGGAGGCGCTGATGTCGGGTAGGTACTTGGATACACTATACACGCAACAACTACACATTATACACGCAAAAAACAAATAATTGTGGTTCGAAAAAGTCTACTATATATAATTGCCCGGTATTACTCTGGATTTTGAATGTCTACTGTTTTCAGTGAATCCATGGTCAATGATCCAAGAGTAAATCTACTGTCTTTTACCGGAAGTTGCCAAATCGGTAAACAAGTAGGAACTAAGGTAAGCACTAAGCATCATCAATACTGTACTTAGTAAGGGCGATATATATTGTACTGTGGAGTAGACATGGTTTATACTTGTATAGAGTGAAGAATAGAGTAGACAGAATACTCCAATGCATGAGAAGGTGTGGTGCCTTCATTTCATTTACTATCATCCAATAGGTATCAGTTAGGTATTACTGTAACCCGAATTCCTATTCTCTCGACGAAATGATCGCTTCAGGTCCAGCAGCGTATGGGTAAGCTTATCCTGGAGCTTGGTGGTAATAACGCTATCTCAGTAATGGAAGATGCTGATCTAGACATGCTGGTTCCTGCCGTGTGTTTTGCCAGTGTCGGAACAGCTGGACAGAGATGCACGACTACCCGCCGATTGGTGCGTAATGAAACGTGACAGGGTATAATTGGTGACAGCAGAATGACTGACTACAGAATAACCGTGACAGCAACATAAGTGACAACTGGATTGAATACTAGGTATCACGAACCCCACCCCCAGATTGTACACAAATCTCTGGTGGAGGAAGTGGTTCGGAGACTGGTATCAGCGTACAAACAAGTCAAGATTGGCGACCCCTTGGTAAAGGGAAACCTCTGTGGACCACTCCACACGGTTGCGGCTGTGGAGTCGTACAAAAGCGCCATCGCCGAGGCGCAGCAACTGGTACAGTCCCTATTACAGGATATGATTCAGTAAGAGAAACGTGTCATTGATACTGTCATATTAACGTGTCATACTGTCACGCTGTCATCATTTGTTCCTGACCTTGACACCTTGTCTTCTCGATGATCATCATGATGCGAGCGTTGCACAAGTTGCTAAAGACCCATGCTATCATTAAGATTGGTTGCTTTGTTCAAATTATGGGCTGCTTTCTTTTAATTCGAATCCATAAAAAGCAATTACCCATGCACACAGATTGTCACAACATTGTTGTCAGGGAGGTAACATAGAGACGGGTGGTAACGTTGTGGGCGGCAGGTATGTGGAGCCTACAATCGTAACGGGGCTGTCACACGATGCACCGCTAGTGCTACGAGAAACGTTCGCTCCCATCCTCTATATACTGCCTTGCGAGGTGAGAGACGGAGTTTATGCAGGAGTAAACACCCTTCATATGATACCCGGCGTACACCAGCGTACAATTCGTAATCTTGGAATTTTGAAGTGTGATGTCGTCTGGCATGTGAACTGTTTTGGCTAAGACGAGGTTTAGGAGCAAACTATCCTTTTTATCTTGGCATGTTTACAGGATTTCGAAGATGCTGTCGCGATCAACAACGAAGTTTCACAAGGTCTTTCCTCTTCCATTTTCACAACAAACCCCGAGTACATTTTCCGGTGAGAGAGACATATTATGTACAATCATGTACAAATTATGCACAAGGTATTATGTACATTGTACGATCTGTCCCACATACTCGAATATTGCATTCGTATTTCTAGTGCCATGCACCGTATATACATCTCTATGTCACTTCGTACATACATCCTACTGAGCTTGCTGTTCACCGTATGTTTGTGTAACACCGTGTGTTTCAATAACACCGTGACGTGTCTCTATGACACCGTGACGTGACTCTATGACACCGTGTGTCTCTATAGGTAACACCGTGTGTTACTAAGTGTATGACACCGTGTGTCTCTATAGGTAACACCGTGTGTTAGTGTGTTACTATGACACCATGACGTGTCTCTATGACACCATGACATGTCTCTATAACACTGTATGTTACTATGACACCGTGTGTCCCTATAGGTAACACCGTGTGTTAGTGTGTTACTATGACACCGCTGTGATCCAGACACATCCTGTAGGTGGGTCGGTGCTGGAGGGGCTGACAGCGGTATTTGTAACGTGAATATCCCAACTAACGGAGCAGAGATAGGTGGAGCTTTCGGAGGAGAGAAGGAAACCGGTGGAGGAAGAGAGAGTGGGAGTGACGCGTGGAAACAGTACTGCAGACGCGCAACTTGGTGAGTGAATGATAATTGTCACTGCATTGTGTCATGAAATATGCTTGATTCTGATTGATTGTACCACAAAGTATAAACAAACAAATGCCACATTTTGCGATTCACAGACCTCAAATGATCCACAAATTTTGTTTCAAAATCATATTTTTCGTAATCCTTCCTAAGTACCTACTCCCTTCAGTACGATCAACTACTCCAAAGAACTCCCCCTTGCCCAAGGAATTGATTTCAGTTAAAATAAGTCGAGCTTTCGATCGCTTTTTGGTACCCTCTTTTTCATACATTTTTACTTGTTTTTCATATCACGTAGTTTTGGAATTCATATATTGTTAGAAGTAGATTTGGAAAAATTCCAATTTCATATTTGTATTTGGGGATTCCCAGTTCTTTTGTAAATAAGAAAATAGTTAGCTGTTTAAAATTGTTTCCTCTATAATTTGATGTTAAACTAAAACTTCAATAAAAAATGATAACTGTGTATCACCTAGTTTTATTGTATCTCTTGATCCTCTCACTCGAAATCTCTGGGCAAATGCAACATAATGAAACCTATCTACTTATCTAATTGATGACTCTCAAGGACATGCTCTCTGAGATACCTTTTTCTCACCAACCTGTTATTTTCGTACATAGCTTTAGCAATGGAAGTTGTACCAAAGGACATGAACAACATACGGGCGTGTATGATGTGCTCTCTCCTCAAGAACACTGAACAGTTCCTATCCGATGGATGTGACAACTGTGATCAATGGTAAGAGAACAAAACTTTTTGATAGAAAATGATCATTCTCGGCAAACGCTGATTCATGACAGTTTCATTCGGAATTCCGGTAAGCAAAGTCAAAGTCATCTCCTAATTTCTGTACCCAGTACCCCTCTCTACACGTGGCACGTGTTCATGACACGTGATACCATGTACCAGGTTGAGTATGAAGAATAACCGGGACCGTGTGCTGGATTGCACCTCTCCAAATTACGAGGGAATGATAGCTCTAACCACGCCGGATGAGAGTTGGGTCGCAAGATGGCAGCGAATTCGAGGCTTGGTTAGTGTGATACAATTACCTGCTAAGCAGCATGACTAGCTCGATAACTTTATTCGTGGTAGTGTCATTCTTGTGCATTCATTGTGCGCTCATTTCCTAAATACTTAAATAATCGCATTTGTGATAAAATATCGCATGGAAGTCATGTTTTCCGATGTCATATTCGTGTATTTCAGGTGCGTGGTTTATACGCAGTCTCCGTAATGGGTAAAATACCGGCTTACATTCAGAGGGAACTTGAACGACAGGGTATCAAGTACAAAAGTAGAGACCTGGGCATCTGATCAAATCCTGTGAGATCAGAACATCGTTTGACATCTCAAATATAGTTTCAATTATTTGTGTGTGGCGACAGCTTTTCATGGGTTGAAGTCAAATCTGTTGACATGTTGAAACCAAATTGGGACAGTGATTACTGATATCATCCAGTTTTAATATCATCCATCCAGAATCCAGATCAGTTTACACGGATTATCACATGTTAGACTACTGATTTATTGTGTACCTAGTAGACTCGGTCTCAATTCAACAAATCTTTGCTGTGATTTTTTTGAGTTCATGTGATGTAATGGTATCGATGATGTTTTACCGATCACGGATTCGTTACAATTCTCTATCAATGTTTGACCCCGCAGGTTCTATGCTCGCAGTCCCATCCCTCATCCCACCACTACGCTATGATGTTGTTGACCACACAAAGGATGGTCGTCCGTGCAGGCTCAAGTGCATGCTGTCTGTTTAGTAGATCATGTCTCCACAATACCTCATCTGACAATAGCAACAACAACAAGTTCTATCCCAGTTTTCCCCCTGTCAAAACAACAAGATCGTTATCAAACACCACTTCATCTCCCCCTAAAACATTATCTCAGAAGTTGAAGAGATACGGCATATCGTTTGTCCTCCTCGATTTCTGTACATGGACCATGACTGTGTCCACGTTTTTCTTTCTCTACTCCATCGGTGTGGAAATGGTGACAATTCTAGACTTTGTAGAGCAGATGATTGACGTGGCATACTGGGCAGATGTGTTTGGCGTGCCTGTCAAATCTTTGACAGGTGACAAGGCAGCACTGTCACTAGCCCTTGTGTCTGCCACTATCACCTTTCCCATCAGGTTCTTCATAGACTTGGTCATACTCGTGGTGCTCAACAGAATCGGAATCATTCATGGCCCCAAACAGTCTTCTTAGATTGGAGTCCGTAGCAGTTGGACTCTTTAGTGTTGAAAAGGTGGAGTTTTTGTCAATAAGATGCATCCGTTTGAACAAATGGTTCTTAGAATTCGTTTATACTATTTATTATTTGAGTCATTTAATAACTCATAATATATTCTTTCTGTTTTTATACCTAATTCCGGAGTTTATAAGTGACGTTTTGATTGTTCGCTGCAGTCTTGAATCTTGGATTCATTTAAATGAAGCGTTTGACAGCGTTTCATTGCTATACTCATGTACCCTTGAGAGAATAAAATTCCGGGCCTATACGTATTTCACCTCATCTCTACCTTCCGTAATTCCTACAATTTGATAAACTAAGTTCTCAACAGGACCATGAACGCTCCCATCAGGAACTTCAGGACGAAAAGGTGCTATCCTTATGATCTGTTGAACAGTTGCCATCTTATCTTCAACAAACACACATATCCCAAACACCATAGAACTTTGGCTAGTAAATGCTATGATCAACACTGCAGTAAAAGTGGATGTCAACGTGTCCTTACCTTGTCTAGCACGTTGATAAGTGCCAAAACTGTACCACCTAGCCCGTCTCTTCTCCGTTCTCGATTTCTTTCTTCATCTCCCATGAGGGAAAACAAAGTTGCTGCTGGGGAAAACCCGACGAAAAAGCAATCTAAATTCAGGAGACTGTTGACGGTATATGGTGTTCCGTTCTTGATCGTTGAGACAATAACATACTCAATTTCAGCGGGTATGTTTTACCTTCTCCTGTCTAACGGTCAGTCAATGTCCGATATTTTACTCCTGATAGAAAAGATTCTCGATGTAGATTACTGGGTAGAGTTTTGGGGGATAGACAAATCGTTGTTAACCGGTAATGGGTCTAAAATCGCACTATCGTTGCTCCTAGCTGAGATAACCGCACCACTTAGATTCCCTATTGATATTTTCATAGTGCTGAGACTGAAAAAGTCTAGTGAATCAAGAGGAAATAAGTAGATAACTTTTTGGGTTGTGTTATTAATGTAATTAAAGTAGGCAATATGTTCAATCTTTCTAAATAAAGTTTACACTTTACAGAAGTAGTTTTTTATTTGGCGATGATAAAAGCAACAAAAGTCTTGACCATCACAGATCCACAGCGAATGCACAGCGAGACATGTTCCTGATCTCATGTCAAGATGCTCTTCACAAGAAATGTCCGTTACCACTCCTCAAGTTTCTATCCACGACTCTGGTGATCGGTTCCCTGTATCTCGCCTGTCTCGCCACAACCCAGACTCTCTCCCTGCCAGGGGGACCGATATTCTCTCTCTTCATGGTGGTTCTACTTGGTACTCTAGCTGGGGAGGGAGTGAGGTTGCTACGGATACCACCCATGCTCGGTATGCTCATTGTCGGCATTGCTCTGAGCAATATCCCAGCAGTGATGGACTCAACCCCCCTAGATCCTGAAATATCATCTGCACTCAAAACAGTTGCCCTCATGATCATCCTCATGAAGGGAGGACTTAGTTTGGACATCATGGACATTAAGAGAGTTGGATTTGCTGTAATAAGACTGGCTTTTCTTCCCTGTTTTGTTGAAGCATCAATATTTGCCATTCTCTCCGTCCTCCTGCTTGATTTACCCTGGATTTGGGGGTTTATGCTCGGGTTTGTCATAGCAGCAGTAACTCCTGCCATCATAGTTCCGTGTCTGATGGAACTCAAACGGAGGAAATACAAAGTGGGGTCGAACAACATCACGACTTTGCTGATATCGGCATCTTCTTTCGACGACGTTCTCTCGATCAGTGCGTTTATGGTGTGTCTATCGTCAGCATTCTCCTCTAATAAGCCACTCTACCGCCAGATACTGCAGGGACCTCTGGAGATTTTGCTGGGAATCCTGATCGGAGCTCTCTTCGGGATGGTCCTGTGGATTCTACCACCTACTGGTACGGGTGGTGGGGTTGATAGTAAAACCGGGAAAACCAGACTTGCTCTGGTGATATCTCTAGCTCTGTTCTCAGTTTTTGGAATGAACTATGTTGGGTTCAGCGGTTCTGGACCTCTATCGGTAATTGTGATGTCACTCACCGCTATCAAGGGATGGGGAGAAGATAAGCTTGTGAGTAAAGGGGTTGATTATCTATGGTTAATCGGCGAGCCCCTCCTCTTTGGACTGGTCGGCATGGACATACGCCTGAGCTTGATAACACCTGATCTCCTCTGGAAATCACTCGTAGTCATCTTTGTCTCACTCATATTCCGGCTTCTCACTGCATTCACCGCAGTTTCACGGACAGGATTGTCACTGAGAGAGAAGGTGTTCGTCAGCTTATCCTGGATTCCGAAAGCGACAGTTCAAGCTGCAATCGGTTCCTACGCTCTCGGTGTCGCTATTGATCAAGGATCAGGTGACAAGGTGGTGTCATACGCCAAAGTAGTGGTTACGGTGGCAGTCCTGGTGATACTGGTGTCAGCACCACTCGGCTCCATCCTGATGTTTGTTACTGCCCCGTGTTTGTTAGAGAGAGCAGTGGTAGAGAGCAGTGATGTGGAGGATGAGGAACAGGGTGATGAGCATGATGAGTGTTCCTCACATGATGACGTCACGAAATTGTGAACTATACGCTGCTTATTTCGTGGTGATTACTCAAAATTTTGTTGATTGCCGATTTATGACGATCATTGATCATGATTCATACTGAATTGTATACGTGCGTTTCTTCGACACATAATGAAAATTACTTTCGGAATTTTTCCTTGAAAAACGTGGTTTATCTAATTACCGATGTGTATTATTCTGTTTTGAAATTACACTGTCGGATAGACTGTTAGCCTGTAACAGCCTGTGTAAGGTAACAGTCTGTTAGTGGACACACTGTTATCCTGAATATTTGTCTCTATTAAAATGCCTCATCTGCAGTAGCTAATGAGTGATGATAACAATCGCACCTACGGATATGTCTATCCCAAGAGTTACCTGAAGCCATCGTCCACAGATCTAAATGAGTTTTGGAAATTTCACCAGAAGTTTAGCAAGATTAAGCAGAGACAACCCCGGCCAGCTTATCCGGTTGTGAAGAATGAACTTGGTGTGCCATGTGAATTCCACACCCGGCACACCCTGCCTTTCGTGTGTATATCAGACAAAGACGGCGGTGATAAACGGAATGCAGAGGAATTTCACGATGTTATGCGACATTACGTACAGTTCAAAACAAAGCAATCGTTCAGCAAAATGTCGAAACAGATACAGTATCAGAAGGAATTGCCAATTTTCCGCTTCAAAAATCAGATCATCGCCGCTGTAAACAGTCACCCGATTACCATAATTGCTGGTGAGTGGAATGATTAAGTGATGTTATAAACTTAATGTTTGTTAGTATTGTTTCAAACTTTGTTTGTGTCTGTGACTACATTTTACAGAGAAATAAGTTAACAGTGCCTGATTTTGCCAGCTTTTTCTAATCGAATATGTATGTAGGGCACATATTATCGAATATGTATGTATTTGTGAACACAACCCATGTTCAGGTGACACTGGTTGTGGCAAGAGTACCCAAGTTCCCCAGTATTTCCTGGGTTGTGGATATCAAAGTATTGCGTGTACTCAACCTAGGAGGATTGCTTGTGTCTCACTTGCTACTAGAGTCAGTCAGGAGACTTTCAATAGATACGGACAAGATATTGGATACCAGGCGAGTCCTCCGTTTGTCACAGAGAACTGTCCTGACGTAGTTATTGCATACTGGTGTCAGCGCATTCCTACGTCATAGTCATGCTGTGGTGTCAGCAAGTTATGACGAATGAGTCTCCCATTCGTCGCAGAGGCCTGTCATGACGTACTGCATACTGGTGTCAACGAATTCCTTCGTCATAGCTGCGCAGTGGTGTCAGTAAGTTGTGACGAATGATTTCCCCCTTCGTCACAGAGGCCTATCATGACGTACTGCATACTGGTGTCAACGAATTCCTTCGTCATAACTGCGCAGTGGTGTCAGCAAGTTATGACGAATGATTCCCCCGTTCGTCACAGAGGCCTGTCATGACGTACTGCATACCGGTGTCAAAGAATTCCTTCGTCATAGCTGCCTAGTGGTGTCAACAAAGTCGAGATCTCTCTCGTAATATTTTCCACGTGCTATGTTGAGTCCATGTTGTGCGGACTGCTGAGGCGCCCGTGTTCTGCAATCTTAATATTATAAGTTGTCTTGTTTCCACACACTCGTGTTAATAAAAGCAGTGGAACATTTGTTCAGGTGAGGTTCGATCAAATGCTGTACGCCAAGACAAAGCTACGATTCCTTACCGAGGGTTTACTACTGCGACAACTACAGAATGATACAGAGCTGTACGCTTACGATATGATAATCCTTGACGAGGTAAGCATCCGATAGTATTTGTTCACCCCTCCCAAAAGCAAAGGGAAAGGAATGCAAAAGGAATGGCAGACTACAACGAAGGTAGTGCCCATGGGTTGCACTCAACTGGAGTTAATGGCTCGCTTGTTTGGAAATCTCCTCAACAGTGCGCTTCCCGCCGACCAGGGATGCAGCTGGAGGATGTGTCGGTACAGTATGACATATTTAACAGATCTGCCTATCGGGAGACGAGCGATCGATGTCGATGCATAGAGTACACTAAGCAACCCACTCACATTGTGCAAAAGCGGATTATATAACTCCAGAATCACAGAAATGTTTCCTTGTGTTTGACAAGAGGATTGGTGATAGAGGTTTTTCCAATGTTTGAGTCTCCATATCTATTGACTTACATGAGTACTAATAGTTTTGAATGATGGTTCCGGTGATACTCCGTTGGTTTTGACGTTCCACCTCAGCCTCTATACACTGTATTCCAGCAATTTCGGTTAATTTGGCAATTTTGTACTTCGGTACCACAAACACAACAACGAAATTGTAACGCGCGATAAACTTTTTGGTGATCACTGCCACGTGAGTTTATTTTGCGCGCACTCTGTCCAGAACAAATGTCAAAACACCGCGCTCGCTTGCTACGGACAAAATGTATGGACACAATGTGTCCGACGTATTTTACGAATTACGGCTTGACGTAATGACGTTTGCTGTTTGAGATAGAAGAATGAACTGTCAGTTTCCCTTTTCACGGAGTGAATAGCTGTATTCCACAGGTTCACGAGCGACATTTACACGGAGATCTGTTACTGGGCATTCTCAAAGGAGTCGTAGAGAGAAGACCAGATATCAAGATTGTTCTGATGAGTGCTACCATGAATCTCCAGTTGTTCAGTTCCTACTTACCTGGTAAGTTCCTACCTGGTAAGAAGCATCAATACTTGATAGATGAAAGTCCCGTCTTCGCAGCGCCACATCAACTGGTCCTAGCGTCGTTAGGGACACTCATTCTCGATTGTTCTATCACTGGGAATCAGTATTTCTGCTTTTGTCAGACGCTCCCTTGATAACGGTTCCTGGACGGATGCATCCTGTGGAAGTCAGGTACTGCCCCACTCACGAGGTGGCCACAGATAGACCCTCCTCGGCAAAGATAGATCCCAAGCCCTACCTTATCATCCTTCAACTTATCGATAAGAAGTATGTTCAGGGGGACCCACTCATTAAACTTATGCCCCTATTTCCCCATGGTTTGTTCTTTGTTCTTCATATGACTTCAATCATAGATACGTCACAGTCTTGAAACGCAATGTATAGTTGTGTAATTGTACAGTAGCATCAGCATGCAGCATGTGATTTCGGTACTTCCATTGTCAATAGCATGAGTACAAAATAACACAATAAAAATGAAGATAATTGTAATGGATTTCCTATTCAGATATACATCAGAAGAGAGGGGTGACCTCCTGATATTCGCTAGCGGCTTCGCGGAGATAATGGCACTGGCGGAAGCAATATCGGAATATGACAGCGAACAAGGCAAGTGAGTTGGGAGAGAGAGAGCAAGGTTAATCATGTTCCGGAGAATTGTATGCTTTTATCATTCAAATCGATACTATCATCAAAGATGATGGAGGGATCCTTGACGAAATACAGAACGGATTGACACGCTTCAAAATTGAATGTTATGACAGAATGCTCCTTGCAGGTGGATAACACTACCCCTGCACAGCTCGCTCTCAGTTGAGGAACAGCAGAAAGTGTTTGACTACCCTCCGCCAGGTTTGATGATATCTCAGCACTATAAAATGTGTGAGGAATATGCCACGCCCCCGTGTCTGTTTTCGTTTGTGAAAATGTCTATTTCAGGTGTGAGAAAGTGTATCATCTCCACAAATATAGCGGAAACCTCTCTCACCATTGATGGAGTTCGGTTCATTGTGGATTCTGGTGAGAATTAACTTTGGATTATCATTCCATATCTGAAACCCAATATCCATAAATGGACACGTAATGTCGACGGGGGAGGTGCAACGTGCATTAATGCACGTTGCACCACCCCAATGTCGGCAGCACTTACAAAACAATCCATAAACAGCTGTCAAGGTTGATCCATTAACCCTCAAAAGGTAAATTCAAAGAAATGGCTTTCGATCCCAATAAGAAGCTGCAACGATTGCAAGAGTTCTGGGTGAGCAAAGCCAGTGCTGAACAGAGAAAAGGGAGAGCAGGAAGAACTGGTCCTGGAGTCTGTTTCAGGTGAGAATCTTACCGATTATTGTTACTTCTCTACTTTCCATTCCGCATCATGCACCTCTCTTCAGTTTTATATTCTGTTATGTAGGTTGTACTCTGAGGACGATTTCGCGTCATTCGCAGACTACCCTACTCCGGAAATACTACGAGTTCCCCTCGACTCCCTCATACTACAGGTCGGTATTACTGTGAGCTACCACTGTATTGGACCTCAGGGAACAAAAACGCACGATTCTAACACACAAGTTGGTTTCAGTTGGTGAGTATGGGTCTCGATATACGGACGTTCCCGTTCCTGCAAGAACCACCGTCCACAAATCTAAACGAGAGTCTCGCGTTCCTACAGCAGCAAGGAGCTCTCAAATCAGGTGAGTGATTTGCAACTGGTGGGTGTTTCTCGGATATAAATTCAGAAAAAAAGTCTACAAGTCCGGGAAGTTGGACGTTGTATTAGTATCGCATATTGTGGACGTTAGTCTCCATGTATAACCTTGTGGACATAGAAGAGCAATTCCTGATACTTCCTATCTCCAGAGGACGAACTCTCTTCGATTGGTCAAGTGTTAGCTAGACTCCCTGTGGAGGTGGCACTCGGCAAGCTCATATTCTGTGCGGCTGTGTTGGGTGTTCTGGAGCCTGCTCTTACCATAGCAGCTGGACTCAACATCCAGGTTTACTGCATGACCGTCGCGGTAAACTTTTCACACAATTGATTGAAACCGCGATAACTCATTGTGTCAATATGGGCAATTAGCAATGTGTTTAGTAAACACTGTTTAGTAAACACTGTTTACTCTTAGTCAGTGTTCAATAAAAGTACGTGTAAAGGCGAGGAGCTCCAAGTGCGATCGCTGTTGGAGTCCAGCAAAGGGGATCTGGTCACCCTCCTCAACATTTTCGAGGAGTGGTCTCAGGTATATTTAAGGAAACCCCGTTTCATCTCCTTCATCATCTGTAATGCGCATAGATTTTGGGGTCAGTGATCTATCTCTGATAGATTCAGATACTTTGATAGTCATCATATAATATGCGACGGGCGTCAGAACTGTGGTTCTCATCCAAATGATCCACAGAAAAAGGCGGAGGGAGCTAATACTCGGAAGTGGTGTCGACACCGAGGTTTAAAAGAGCAACAGCTGTACGAGATGAGCAAACTCCGCAGACAATTCAGAAAGATTCTCCGCGACCATCTTAACCTTGGTAAATACTTCCGATCATAATAGAGTTTGTGAAACATAACCCCAGACTTATCCTGCGATTTGCGATGCACAAATATATCGTGGTATATCAATTATCAGGAGGAACAGAGGAAAAAGTGGACGAAGAAAAGGTGCAGGAGATCAGAAGAGCAAAGTGGAAACGGAAACTAGATGAACCATCCAGGAAGATGCTCAAGCTATCACACGGGAAACATCGGAGTGACGCACATACTGAATCAGATGTAAGTTTTATCTTCTGCGGGCACTTTTCATGCAGCTATTTCACTTGGTATTCATATATCCTCCAGTTTTTAACACCGCAATTTGTTTGTCCCAGGATGACGAGGATAATGGGGAGGACCAGATATCCTCGATGGAATACTTCCTCACCAATCCTCAACCCAACCTAGATCTGTCGCGACAAGTTCGAGACACCCTGAACTTCGTATCCGTGTTTGGCTTGTATCCAAACATAGCAGTTTCCGACCAGGTATAACGATCATTAAGAGATCTTCTTCACTCCCATTCCGGAATCATCACACATCTCATCGTTTTGTTGACACCTGCCCTCTCCAATATCAGCATAACGCCGATAAGCGACCCTCCGATTTTGTGTTTCACACGCAACGGAAAAACTTTGTGGTCCTCCATCCCAACTGTATCTTCAACACGATGTATGAGGAGTTGTATCCTAGCAACGAGGAGGCCGAGCAGATATTGGCATATAGCTGCCTCCTGGAGACAAACAAACCTTATCTCACTAACGTGACGCGCATACCCGGACTAACGTCTACCCTTCTAAGTGAGTATATCAGTTGGGCATTCAATATTTCTTGATAGAATATGTCAGGCCATGAAATTAAAAGTCCTCTGATTGTCAGAATTGAACTGGAAGTTCGTATGCTAGTAAGTGGTCAATGGTCATACTATTCGATCAGTTTATATTATTCGATCAGTTTATAATGCTGATAAAATGGGCAGTTCCTCGCTTACCATGAATAAAGTTATCATTAAAAGTTCATTTCAATGATTTCAGTTTGTAAGGAAGTATCCACTAACGTGGATTGCACTGACATCATATGCGATTTGTGGTTACGGTTCAAACTCGAGTCGTCGGCTGAAGACCTAGTTCACGAAGCAGTTAACATTCGGAAGATATGGAGTTCCATGGTTAAAGATGTCCTCGATCACAGTGTGGTAATTCATTTGATCCTCGCGAAGAGGAGGAAAAAAATCCAAATTTGGAAATATTTTAGCCGAAAATCTTAAATTTCACAATATTTCTTCCTCTCAGACACTGATATATCAAAGCGGTTAAGCCGTTCATCAGGGATTCACCACTGGTTGAGATTTGAGAACCCGCCCATAGTGTTGCCCTTCTCCCCGCAGATTGATTACCGGGAGTTTTCCAAGAGACAGAGTCGTCTCCAGAAGAAAATCTCCAAGTTCTTACGGAGTGATGTGAAATATACACTCCATGTTGTGAAGAGTAGTGAAGTGAGCGGTCTTGTCAAGTACGATCGAGCTGTCAAGATGGACGACAATATCACAATAAACGCGATTCAGGTTCGTATCTAAACCCCATATGACGTCATATCATATGTGGAAATATAAACTGACCAAGGAATGTTTGCTAGGATCATGTCACGAGTATTCGTTACTGTGGGCACTACCTCCTTTGACGAGCTCATCTCCACGGTGACATCTCCCTCGTTCCAAGAGGTTCTCTTAGCCCGAGGATTCACTCACATGACCACGCAAATCGGACGGTATCAGGACCTCATAACGCCTATCACAGGCATGACAATCCGCCATTTTGACTACTCCTCCTCAATTCAAAACGAGATAAGATCATCAGATCTGGTGATAGCTCATGCCGGAGCGGGTACTGCGTTAGAGGTGTTGCGCGCCGGTAAACCGCTCATTTGTGTGATAAACAACAACCTCATGGACAATCATCAGACTGAATTAGCAGACGAGTTGTCACGGTTAGGTCACGTGTTATCCGCTACTCCGGAAAATCTGGGTGAGGTGCTCAGAGGTGCTTGTTTGGGGGAGCTTCAACCACTCCCGCCTGCTGATCCGAATGTTTTCAAGATGTTCATTGATTCAGTTGCCGTGTCATGATGACCTTTTATAGAGTGGTGTGACTTGCGAGAGTTCATGCATGACAGTCGTTGTTAATACGTGAGATTTTCAATTGTTAGAATTTCAGTGTGACGAAACTCAAAAGGGGTAGTTTGCATATGCGTTTTTGTATAATCAATGGTATTTGTAACCACACTACTGAATTATATGTTACTAGAATTATTTGAATAGAATTGAGTTTTTTCGTCTTACAAATTGCAGTACTTTCAGGAAACAGGTACATCAGAGATGGAAGTTTATCTCAAAAGACCCTGGAAGTGTAAGCTATGCGGAACCTCGGGTCTGTTCAGCCTCACTGAGAAGAGTGAACACTTGGCAAAGTGCCAGGAGATAGAGGAGGAGCAGGGACAGAAGGTGGACGAGGTGACGAAGAAGTGTGAGGCAGCAGAGACCAAGTCTCGCGGCATACCCACGAGGGAGTACTCGTGCGATAAGTGTGGGGAGGTGTTCCAGTTTACCAATGTAGAGATTCTCAGGCACATGAGAGAACATGATGTCAAAACGTGAACTTGTAACGTGCGCGAAATTTTGAAAGCGTGAACATATTGGGGGATGCCGATGCAGTGGAAATGGCGAATTTTCCATTTTTTTCACCCAATTCATCATGAAAATTTTTCGCCATTTTTCATCATCGGCATCGCCCCACGTATTATGATACGTGGAAGTATGATGAGATGAAGGTCAAAACTGACCGATGGATTGGGCCAACATAAATAACCCTATTTGGTACAATAACATTCAGAAATTTTATTTTGTCTCGTGCTATTACTTCTGGCTTTGATTCTATTTACATTATTACTGTTTCCTCACTATTATACTTCCAGATTCCCTCCCTCCCCCTTGAATCCTCACCCGCTATGCTCATCATAGGATAATGGGTGCCTCAGAGTCAATTCCCATAAACGATTCCCAGCTGCAAATTTACCAGGACGAGACTTTCTTCACCCGAAAAGAAATTCGTCACATCTACAAACAGTAATATTTTGATTTATATACAAATTTTCATCATTTGTGGAAATTAAAAATACTTTTTCATTGGATGAAACTGTCTTTTCCCTCTAGATTTGAGAAGTTGAACCAAGATAAAGTGAGAGAAGCATTTGTTGCCGAGAATTACAACGTCAAGATGAATTATGATGAGGTCATACAGCTAGCTGAGTTGAGAAACAGCCCATTCAAAGACAGGATTTGCAAGGTAAAATCTGACGCTTGTCAGGCAGCGGCTTTTTCTTTTTTCTGTCGAAAACTTCATTCTTGCGGCACTGGGGCTACAGACGAAAGTGGGCCCATTGTAGAAATTTGTCTTTTGACAAACGCTCTGAATGATACGCTCGAAATGTAGAATATAATTGGATTCGAGCAAATGTTGAGTGACACGCTGTACTGACAGAATAGCATGAACCAACTTCGTATTGACTCCATTTTGGATAGTATAGCTGGGTTCCCTGAAAATTAATATCGTGAAATGTCACCAAACGATATCTTGTTACCATGACAATTACCTACGTTACTACTTAGTATTACCAGTTACCAGTATGGGATATATTGTGTTACCATGACAACGTTACCATGACAACGTTACCACGTGGTCCATGAACAACACACGTACCTGACACACTCATGAGGATGAGGCTATTGAAGGGGAGGAGAGAAAGAACCTCCATGTAAACCACGACCGTCAACATAACGAGTGGTTTCCTCACGTTTTTTATGGAGTTGTTGGACCTCCTGTTGGCCATGAACACTGCAATCTGTATCTGCTTGTTTAGCACCACTATGAAAAGCAGAGGAATCACGTTGAATATGACTGAGATGTATCGACCGGATCTGAAATGAGGCGGTGTAATAATGGAATTTCAGAATGAGGGAGACATAGCATGGAAAACCGAGTTTCCAGTTTATCAAGCAAGGGATGTAGATTACCTGTTCACAAGGAATACGTCTGTTATGCAGGTCAGAGCCTGTGGCGTATACACGGCCGTGGCATGCAAAGTGGAGTAGATCAGCAGACTCATGGAGGTGATGGTCAGAGTTCCAAGCACAGCCGACATCAGCAGTTTCATGCTGGGTTTCCGGGTTCTAGGCTGTCGTATGCGCCATGATCTGTATACTGATAGGACGAGGACGAGCCAAGTTCCGTTCAGGACAACAAGGAAGCCGCTCTGGGCACTGATGTAGCACACAACGGGTCCGAGGATCCACTTGCCGGCTATCAGTGTCACGAGGATAGTGAAGTAGACCAGGACCACGCCTATCATATCACAAGCTGCGATAATTTCTATCAGAGTCTTGCTCACCGGCTCCAGTTGTAGGGCGTTGTCGGTCAAGGATCCGTACAGGACAGCGAAGTTACCTAGAACAATTCAGGGTACACGTGAGAATTATACGAAAAAAAAGGTTTTTCCATGTTGAGGCGTTGAGTTAATATACCATCCTAAATTCAATTCGCTGACAACTCACCAACGAGTCCGAAGAAACATATTGCTGCTGTTACCAAAGTGAGAGTTGGTCCCACAAAGGGTGACCAGTTGATCGTGAAATCTACTCCGGCTTCAGAGATATTCACCCAATGCGAGTATTCCATCTTACTGGGGATGTAAATCAATGATCACTTATATTCCAACAGAACGAAGTGGAATTACAGTAAACACTCCGTTTTACTGAGCAGCTGATGGGTGTCGTAAGATCGAATGAAGGGTAATGGCAACTGCATTATCATCAGGTATCGAGCAGTTTAAATAGTTGATCAAGAAAGTTACGTGGTTACCATCTTAAAGACGTAGTTCCCAGATAAAATGCTTACAAGACGAATTAAACCGCTACATCGCGAATCAAGCGAGCTGATAGCACCCACTTTCTATGAAATTGAATTAATGAATGTCAATCAAAATGATTTGTTCAAGCGGTCGCCATGAAACAGAAGTTAAACATAATGGAGCTTTAATTGAGAGCTTGCAATTAATTGGTATTTACTAGCAAGCGCGTAGACAGTTGCATCAAATTAAACCGTCAAATTAAACCGATTTGAATTGTTCCACTTATGAGTCACGGGGTGCTTTGTATGAAACCGAACTATTTCAGTGGTAATGGAACTCTAGTGTTAGAACATGGCAGACACGGCGCTATGATCCATAATGTAGTATGCTGATGCATGATATGATTGCACCGGATACTACGTTGACGCATCTTGACATTTGACAAGTTATGTTGGCTTCAGCTTCAAGTTCAACAGACACTGGCGTCTTGGAATGACACATCCTATGAGGCATCCTATGAAACATCCTATATGAGACACATCCTATTAGACATGATGATACTGGAGTTTTTAGCCAATACTACCCCATATATACCCCACAGACCCATAGACATTAGACACCATCTAAGTGATCCCTGGACCAAGCCCGCGTAAATGATACGGGTCCCTCAGACTATTTAGTATTGAAATATGCTGTTTAGTAAGGCAAGATTATGGACTCGTGTTAACAAAAAAAGAAAAGAATGATACCGGCCAATACTTAAAACATCAAATTTGCGACAAATAATAAACTAGTAAGAAATTAACTTTAATTAAGAAACTGTAGAAGTTAACAAATGTCATAGTTGTTACAATGTCGAAATTTCAAAATAATGTAAATATTCAACAAATATTAAGTGAGAAAAAAATCTATCATTATGTAACTTTAAATCTATTCAGTCCAACTAAGTCAGCTTAGGTTGTAAAAATGAAGGCAATCTTCGACTTTATCTAAATCCAATGGACTTACTGACTTAACGACTCCGAAATCAAAAATCGAGATTTTTGCTGAAACGCTCGCTTTTGAATTGACACATATAGCCTATAGGGCGAAAAATAAAGTGATCGTCAGAAAAAGGATGCTTGATGGTTACTGGTGTGAGCTTGCCTTCAAGTGTGCATACATCACAAACAGCACATCACAAACAGCAAGGGTGCCCTATAACTGCTGTCAATGATTTTAGCAGATTGGGCACAAATTGAGTCGTGACATCAAAAAGCACATGGCACTCTTCTATAGCTTGTGGCGTAATCAATTAGGGGGATAAAGGGGAACTTTGGAAAAGTCTCCCAAGATTTCTGCGGTTCCGCAAGGTTCCCCATGATCCCCCATCAATACCCTCTGAGGCAATACGAGTGACAAAATTGGGGAAAATTGCAGGTGTTCTCTGAGGATATGTCTGGCGATATGACATTCAGTGACTTCCTGGATATGCTAAGTGTAATGAGCAACCAAGCTCCCAAAGATCTAAAAGCAGCGTACGCTTTCAAGGTAAGATATAATAACGATAATGTAATATATAGTTGGTGTGCCATTATAGTAGAGCAGTCTGAGCTAATGTAACACATGATCAGCTTATCAATCGTCATGATAGTCAGTGTAGTAGCCTGCTCAGAAAGCTGAATGCATGGAAATTGGAAGTCAAACCGAATACCGATTCTAGATTTATGATATTCGATAATAACTTATCACGCATGTCTACCTAGATTTACGACTTCAATGACGATGGTGAGATTGACCGCATGGATCTGGACGAGCTGGTGAACCGTGTCACGGGATTCGACATGAAGACAGAGGACGTCGATGGAATTGTGGACGAGGTCCTCAAGGAGTGTGACCTCGACGAAAATGGGTATTTGTTATTATATGTATGCCATTATTGCTCGCAATATATCAACATTCACAAGAAATTATTGAACCGACGTTGATCCCGGAAAATCATATCATGGCAAAGTCATGGAATTCATTAATTTGTGTCTGGAGTAGAGATATTGGCACGGGATCACTTCTATGACACATGACATCTATAGTATCTGAGCAAAGCCCATATTATACACAATATCATTATAGGCAAGCACCATGGATATATTGCTTTTGCCGAGAGAAAAATTGCTTGTCGAATATAGCTATTGATGGATTTTTATGTTTTAGTTTTATATCAACAGACGCGCGGGTTTTTGAGCCACAAATATAAAGCTGCCTAACCATTAAATACTAGGGCATGCCAGACAATAACGGTTTTGAATATATGATATTGTTTATGCCTTATAGAGGTGATGGGAACTAAAGCACTCAAAAATGCACGTGCATGCACGTGGTGTATTAGTGTAGAGCTCGGGGGAAAACAGAGGGATGAAAACTGAATAGGATAGTGAATAGTTATACTCGTAGTGGAAGGTAGTCATATGGGTATTTTACCTCTCCCCTCCCGCGCTATTTTACCCTCTGAGTCCCCCCAATCCCATTTGTCATCCATTGTCTGTGATTCTCCCATTCAGATGCAGGGCAATCACTATAATCGCCTCGGTTTTCCCCTTATCCAGCATTTAAAGTGGTTATATATTCGGTACGGATTGGAATTGTGTTATATGATGTGATGGAATATTCTGACATTATAACATGCTAAATAATTCTGACATTATGACATGCTTGATATGGCGGTAAAAGGTGATGTTGGATCACATCGCTTAACAACATATCACTTGAAAACATCACTCGATAAAACTGACGTCGCTGATCGTTTTCCATTTGTTAATATGCACATCATATCCCTTTGCAATTGAGGGGCAATATATATTTCTCCATTTGTAGAGTGGCAAATTGAAAATGGAATAGGTACCACACCTAGAGCAGTCATACTTCCAGAAAATATGATGAGTTTCATAATTTGATATCATGGATAAATATCATTTGTTCACATATTATTATGATCATAAAAAGATCGGAGTTAAATCTGTGCAAGTGGTCGAACTTGAAGTGAAACGGAATTGGATTGGTTTAAGGGAAGCCATGAGATTCAAGTTTTGAAACTAATCCTAAAGTAACATGTTTACATGACCCCCTACCGAGTTCCGACCCTCATCTGGCATTTAGGGTGTGTTCAGCGTTTAAGGGGGAATTAAGGATACGTTTATATTAATTCGTATTAACCACCCTACTATTTCAGGACCATATCAAGCGCAGAATTTGAGGATATCGTACAGAAATGTCCGGAGTTCACTTCACACTTCAACATTGAGGTGTAACGTGGCCGTGTTACACCGTTACCACACTGTAACCATATGTTACCAAGACGTGTTACAGTGTAACAATTGCAGATAAGTATTACTGATAATAGATCAGTGATCATGTAAACTGTAGGTATAGAAATGATCAACCCAAAAACGATAATACTGTTGACATTAGTGAAGTTATCTCTCTCTCTCTTTAGCTCCGTACTCTCTGCATGTTCATAATGCCACACCTTTTTCTCCGAATACTATATAAGCGTGTGATTGTGTGAATGCACCTTACAATGCAATGGCAATCATGTTCGGGCATTACACTGTATACTCTGTTTATGCCCATCTAAGTGCAAAATAATACAAATTAAATAATACAATTCAACCGAATCTTAATAGCCTAGAAGCTATTGTTTTTAATCAGACAGACTATTTTATTCCTTAATTTAGTTTATAGATTCTTTGTAAATAGTTATGTGTTACGTTATTTCTGCTCTTTTAGATGTAAATATTAGACTATCAGACGTATTTCAATCATTTTGTTTGGTTTCCACCATCAAAAAGCATACTTTGTATCATGTAGAATCGATGTAGATTGATCAATCGATGGAAACTGGTTAATGGTTCGCCATGATTATTGTCAGCTATCATATGGTCACTGATAACTGATTATTTACGGATAGATCTACTTATCATGACAGCTACTAACCCCCTCTCCCTGTCAATAGGAAATCCATGTGAATGCTTCTAGACCTACCCTCCGAGCTCACCGAGCACATACTCTCCTACCTCTCCCTCCCCGACCTCCTGACGATAACCACCGTCTCGGTGCGACTGTGTGAAGCTGTCCGACATTCCCACCCCCTGTGGTCACTCCACCTGACCGTCAGGAAGCTGACACTCCCCCAGGATGAGGGCTCCCCCTGCTCCCTAGCCCGGTTCAGGACCAGGTATGGACAAGTCAGGGAGTTGGCGCGGTATCTCACCGCGTTGTCTCACCGGCACATATACGCCCCCGTCATTGAGATAGATCTGGAGGACGAGTTTGTTGTATCGTGCTATTCCGACCCTGAGAACCGGGAAATTGCTATCCGGTATCTACGAGATATCGTGACGTCATCCAACGAGTACACGAAGCTCACTGCTCGGTTATACGCGAGACAAGTCCTCGTCGCACTCGCACAGCTGGACATCCTGTCCGATCTCCACAGCACCTCCACAAGGAGTCTCTTCTCCTCATCTCTCCTCATTTCCCGGTGGATTGGGGCGTGTCTGTTCGAGCCGGCCATCATTCACCGGTCTGTTGATCTGGAGTGTATCCCGGTGGAGGAGACTATAGAGGAGCTGGTCCAGCAGTGTAGGAACCGGATCAATGCGAATTCGAGGATCGAGGAAATTCTGGAGATAATCAATAAAGTTCTGTATGAGGACTTTGGTTTGAGGACCAGCCAGGGCGTTAGCTTTTACAACTTTGGTAATAACAGAACTGACAGAGTGCTGTATAATCGGAAAGGGATACCTATCACCATGGCGTTAATCTACCACGAGATAGGGACGAAGTTGGGCATCACACTGTCACTGATCAACTTCCCCCGTCGATTCCTCCTCTCTTTCACCAACTCTGACGGAGCTACCATGTATCTGGACTGTTACAGCGGCGGAGAGATTATGTCCCGATCACAGTGCCTCGAGTTGTGCCCCATTTCCGATATCGCTGATAATGACGCATACTTCCAGTCTGTGAGTGGTGATGTGGTCCTGGCTCGACTCCTCAGAAACACAATTGCGTTTATCCAGATGCGTCCACCCCCCGCGTTTAATCACAGGGAATTTTTCATCCTCAATCTGTACAAACTCATGACATACGTGTTTCCATCAGACTTAGACTCAGCAATTCATGCCGTCAGTTTGTCCCAAGACCTGGGTATCAGGTGCAACTTTCTCCGGCGATTCAAGCACATCCTCTCGGAGAAATGGGGTCAGTACGAGAAGATGATTGACAATGTAGAGGCTTCCCTCAAGCGGAACATGACCCGTGAGAAGCCCACCAAACCGGATATTGTGAAATTTGACATCGGTTCCGTTATGCTGCACAAGCGGTACAATTACACGTGCGTTCTGTACGGATGGGACGAGATATGCTCCATGAGCCCACAATGGGAGCTACAGAACGGCGTATCTAATCTCGAGTACCAGGGCAATCAGCCGTTCTACCGTGTCCTGGCCGAGGACGGGAGCGAGCGGTATGTCGCCCAGGAGAACCTCCTAGAGACGAGGAGTGTGTTTATCCCACACAGGGATATCGGGAAATACTTTGACTTGTACGACGGCGAGAGATTCGTCCCGAACTCTGCTCTGAGGTCGATATACTCCTACCTCCGGGCGCAGGGACCTTGATGCATGGGTACAGAGGGGGTTGAAAAGTTGTTTGCTCAGTGCACATCATGGGTTATATTGTGGTACGTGTAAATTTTCCGTGACAAATTTGTGAGGTGTCATGAACTTTGCTGGTAGGAAAACTGAGTAGGTTCTTCATCGCTGATTTGATCCTTGTCAAGTTTTTTGTGTATTACAACTACAAGTTTGTTTCATAGTCGTGTATTTCTCGGTAATCACTTGGAGGTTTAGTTGATTCAGTAAAACGACAGATTTGAATGGTTTTCAACATAATCAGAAGTCGCTGTTGAACACTGAACAGAAAACTTAATTGATTTTTTAAATAATCCAAAATTTGAGAATCTTTTTTATTTTAAACGCTTCACATATTACCGTGTTTTCATCATGGAGGAAGGGTCCCAATGTCTTTGATTAAGTTTCACTAGTACCAATAATGGTGAAAAACTCTGTTTCTTGACTTGAGACATTGGTGACCCTTCTCTCAAATTTATTTTTTACTTGGTCGAATTATTCATTGATGTTATTATTCATTATTCATGCTTAAGTAAAATTAATTAACTAACATACTTCCCAGCAGCTAGCAAAATGTATGATAGTGTGCAAAAAGGAGGAATATACGCACTCTTAGTCCGCTGTTGCTGTAGTGAGTTTACTCAACTAACCCAATTATTTAGTCAATATTAATATTTTAACTCTTGGAAATATTTCTTTTCCAAACCAGGGATCGCTAATAACATTGTCATGGAACGACAGATGCCATAGCTTCAATGATAACTATGACATCACTGTCGCATAAAGTTGTCAATGTATATTTATGGAAACTGATATAAGCAAAGGCGCACAATTAATTCCTGGTGGATTTCCATTTTCCGAATCGGGTGTTCTTCTTGGCGACTGCATGCTCGGCGTCAGAGTCACTGCTTGTACCACTGCTGGAGTCACTCTCCTTGGGCATGTCTCGCATCTTCTGTAGCTCCTTCAAGTGATCCAGCTTTATCTTCCTGTAACATATACAGCAGGGTATTATAGTGGACAGTGGTCTCTAAAGGGTTATGCCACCCTTATTATTAAGATCATATATTCTAACGCCCAGCTGTAGCCTTCCAGCCTTCTCAATATGATTTGACAATATGCACTGACTCACGTTTGCGCTCTGAAGAATGGTTTGAATTCATTGGCATTGATGTGGCCACTCTTATCCTTATCCAAGGAGTCGAACAAATCATCGATAGCTCCGAAATCATGTATTTCCAGGTCAACTTGAAGAATTTTCTGAGAAGAGGCATCGGTTACCCACATACTTTTACTAGCTAGTCCTTCTCACATTCAGCATGGCAATATGACAGTATAGCGATGTTCGAATACATCTAACGGCAGCAATGAATCCTTCTTGGCTCCCTCATGTCACCTGAACCTATATCACGTGGAAAACTGGGTGGATCACGTGCATGATTATACCTGAAACTCGGCTCTGCTTATCTCGTGATCGTTGTTCATGTCGGAGTTACTGATCAGTGCATGGACTGTCTTAGTAAGGAGCTCCTCGTCATTCACTATCTTAGTCAGAACCACTATCTTCTTATCTAACTTTCTCATTGTCTCCAACTATCCTACAAATATTCTAACGGGACAGTTTGGTCAAAAGTATAAGTATGCTTGAATACTCTTAGTAAGGACTAATAAAAAGAGTGTACAAAGTTACTGCATAGCTATATCTCTACATCGAACTATCTAGCAAAATCTCCTGTTTCTCTAGTGGGCAGTGGGCACTATCTAAGAAGCCGATAACCTCCATGCGGAATCCTGCGCATAGTCTGTACTCAATTTAATCGGGAATTCCGCGAAATTCCCAATTTCGTAAGTTCGAAGTCATCTGAAATACAGCACCTCAGGAAAGTGAGACAAAGTGGTGCTATTGCGACTAATGTAGGCGAACAACTGCTATGTACAATATTTGTCCTGATGAGTGTATAATCAATGAAACGCAAGAGAACGCACAAGACAATATCATTATCAAAAAACAATGGGACCCTATTCAAAAGATCTAATTATATAGGTTGTTTCTCACAATTACAAAAGTTATGCCTCTCGAGAAAACAAACTTGTTAATCCTCACTATGATAAACAGTAATAGCCCAATGGCTGCTAATGATTGTCGTCCTTTACTTACACGCCGCAACACTCAAAAACAGAAGAAATGGGGGTAACACCACTTGTTTTTAAAGAAATGCATTCTAGAAAAGATTGATGTAAATCTTAGTGCAGCTGTTCAAAACATTTTAGCCCCATCAAAACGTAGAAACATGATACAACCTCAAGGAATAATACCATCTGACGAACTATTAACTAATGTAGTGCTTTCTGGAATTTGGATAGCATGGTCATTAGGTTGAAGTGTGAACTTCACGAATAAGGTCAATGATCAAAATTGCTCGAAAAGGGAACAATTAGCTCGTTCAAAACAGCATGTATACGGTGGCTCAAATTGTGGACTATAACAAAACGCAGAGTGGCATTTGTATTATGATGACCAGCCTCCGGCCGCAGCTGACATTATTTGAATACTCTGAATAGAGCTGGTGCCATTTGAGTGTGTGAATGTGTGTACTCTTAGAAACAGCATTGTTCAGCTGCGACCATCATACAATGACACATTGGTTTCTCCCCATCGAAACAAGCACACTAGTATATTCTACGGCTTGTGGGAATATTATTGAAAGAGTAAAACATTTACTCAAGGATTATGCAATGTTTGAAATCGGCGCGGTCTACGGGTGATATGATCACAGCCAAAGCAAAGACCTAAGCCCTAACGGCTAACACCTAACACAAGTGATCACGTGTGTGACGATCTGTATAGGCCCATGTTATGCACGTGTGTTTTACACGTGTTGTTAATACATCATTTTGCGGGTATCTGACTACTCTTGGGGGTGTATCTGTGTGATGTGGACAAACGTACACACGTCCCTTTGTTACACACCGAGCGATGCGCTGTGAGGTGTCGTGACATTGGCGTGTTTGTGTGGCATCACTTAGGATTATTGCTCGATCCGGCACTCATGTAACATGAAAATATACACGAATATGTCTCCTCAACACACTTGGAACACTGTTTCAAGCTTAGTCTTACATTGCGCAGCGGTCTAACATTGCGCAACGGGATACACACTGTCGACGTGTGTGCAGTAAGTGAGGATCTGATGTTCAGCCACAGCTTGTGTCTTGTGATTAATTTGAATATTGCAAGCATATATGCAGTATGTATGCACTCTTTTTGAACATAAAGGTGGATACTAAAAAGTAAAATAAAATAAGTGGTCCTTTTGAAAAGCTCAGAGTCTTTGAGGTTTATCATTCATACATCGACTGCATGTCGCATATGATCGAAAGAAGACATTTCATGTACCTATTATAGTGGGACTCTCAATAGCAGAACTCATCTAGTGGACTGGTGTCTGTGTTGAAAAATCAACATGGTACATTTTCCTTTTTTCCCCACATTTCTCCATTCATTTTTCCCACCACATTTCACCACCGAGGCACCCACCCCCCTCGCGACACCGCTCACTATGATAACTCAATTTATAACGAACACCTTGCTAATTATAGCTCACATGTACGCAGCCCCTCTCATATACGACAATCTAGCTGTGACAGAGCCGTGCACTATTTCCATGTACAAGATGAAGCCAATCTACGACCACCTATCTGCCACTGAGTCGCCGTGTTCTGGGGATTTGGACGCCCGACAGGACAAGTGCATCAGTGATTTGGAGCAGCTGATGTCTCGAGTCCACAAGTTACAGGTAATTTCCCTATCCCCCCTTCATAATGTGACAGGACGACGCTCATTGTGATAGATCTGTTTAAAATCGAGAATTTATTGAATCTTGTATGTGGAGCTGTTTAACTTAAGTGTTCATTCGAATTGGACACATACTTCCACTTATGCGCCCATTATAAGCAATAAGCATTTAATCTTGTAGGTATGGGTTTATCAACTCAGATATAACTATAATTTAGTCCATTATTATAGACGAGTGTACCGTCACGAAATGGCGAGGACGTATCATTGTGTGATCTCGAAATGCGGCAAGACAAATGCCTGGAAGATTTGAAAATGCTCATGAATCGCGTTGAGAAACTCCAGGTTGAGCTGTTACCTATGTATACCTACCTACTGTTTATGTGCGGCGCTTATACACTTCTTCTCTCCTTGCATTTTCTCCTAAAGCAATGTCTATAATATAATCCTTCCTATTTTCTTCCTGTCTTTGCACACTTTTACCTGGAAAAATCGCCCTTTACGTAGATCTGTCTATATTATGAACCAATTAATGTCCCTAACCAATGAGCATTGAGTGTGCTGGCTCGATCTATGATATGTTAGGGACCCTTTGCTATAATATGATCCTAATATTCCCAGGCTGAATGCTGCAGTCCCAAGCCCAGTGCCAGCTCCAAGAAGCTCGACTTGGCGATTGGTTGTTCCGTTGGATCTCCAGCTGTTTATGCAACTGCTATCATGGCACGAAAAGTTAACTGTCTCATCAAGGTTTGCCTGCCATAGACTGTAGTTCACCAAAATTATTCCCCCTCCCAACTTTGGCATCTTCTATCTATTCCAGTCGCATACAACCTCATAGGTGATCATTTTGCAGGTATTTTCTCACTCAAGCAACAAGAAAGATGTGGACGGTAGTGTAACCGAGAAGTTACAGAAAGTGAATCGTAACGATTCGGACTATTGTGGGATAAACATGATTTACAAGGACGTGGCAGCGCCGTACTTCATGGCATCACCAGGTAACTATAAATCTATCCTACATATCACAAATCCTACATATCACAAATCTATCCTACATATCACTGTGCACAATTTTGTGATTTCGAGCCTACTGCTACACACTACAGTCTACACTACTGCACTATACGTATACTGAGTTTTTGTGCGATGTTTAGTGTGCAATGTACATTGTATAGTGCAGACAATGTATAGTGTATGCCAGAGTACACACTGTACGCTGTATTCCAGGTCGTCAGATACCAGTTTCCGGATTGAGTAACATCCTGAGGTTCATAGCTCGACACCAGGGCTACTCATCGTTGTACGACGAAACACAACTCGAATCTGCCGCTCTGATAGATGAGATTCTATCACTCATCGATTCGTTAGAGGTGAGACAAACGCCGGATATGTGCTCATGTAAAGTTTGTATAATTACACCAGACTCCAGCTTTTTGTAGGTGCTCTTTGTTCACTATTATCTCATACTGCCTCTCCGCAGCAACGGATAAGCGGTTCTACCTCAACTGATATGGGGCAGTTACTCAACCAGATTGCGGAGTATAGCAAATCCACACCCTATCTCGGCAGCCAGAGTTTATCTATCGCCGATATCGGGCTCTGCTCGTGTCTGGCTGCGATGGATCCCACAGCCATACCTAACTCGCTCAAAGCATACCTCAGTAACTGCGTGAAAGCGAACTACGAGCTCAAGGTTCTCAAAGCGTTCGTTCCTGGCCTCACGAAGCAATAATGGATGTTTGATTCCTTTGACGTCTTAGATTTGTACATGATATATTGGCATTGTATTTATTTGTAAGGGGATATCGTAGAGATACTATATATCGAGTTCTATTTTTGACTCATTATGTCTGGCTGACTCAATCTACCAATCACAAGACTGCTAGACTAAATCATGCCATCTCGCATATAGTAGGATGGGCGATGATAATTTGGAGAATCATCCTAACTGGAATGCCATTTTGCAATGGTCACTCCGACTACAGGATACCGAACAGGAGGGTAGACAACTAGAACCTATGGATGAGGAGGTCTGCTATCTGTGATATTGCAATTGATCGCAGAGTTGACCACGCCCACTTCACTTGACCACGCCCATTTCCCATTTTCAGCGCAGAGAGTTCTTGGCCGCAGCATTTGCTGAAGCGAGCGCCCTGATGGAGGATCCCGTTAAGAATATGCGTGGACATCTGGCCACGATCAAGAACACGGACAGCTCCAAGGAGGATTGTGTTGCTGCTCTTGAGGAGTTGGCTGATTATGCAGAGGACATCGACCAGGCCAATGGTAATTTCGAGCAAACTCTGTCAGCCAAACATCTGATTCTGAGCACATGATAGCGCCACAGTGCTATGACTGAGAGTCATGATTGTCTATTTCAGATCTGTATCTATTGGGTGGATTGCAAGTGTGCTGTGTTTACATCAAGCATTCTGATCCGTGAGTGAACCTGGTTCTTCATTCTCTTTGTCACCCTTTCCTCGAGTTGAACTCGATTGACCAAACAATCATGTCTTCTCCTATAGTGAGTTACAGAGTCTCGCGTGTGTTGTCATTGGCAACGCTGTACAGAACAACGAGAAGATTGTGAGATTTGCTACCGAGTCCTTTGTGTTGAAAGATTTGTTAGCCATGGTTGATGACGAGCATTCGCCGGATACTGTCAGAATAAAGAGTCTCTTCGCCCTTTCGTGTAAGATGTGTATAGGACATGGGTCCACCTGTGGATCAGCTGATAATGCGTAAATCTTTGCCGGATCGGAAACCCATATTCCCCCTAGGTTTGGTTCGTGGAAACAGGAGCGCGCTGGACAAATTTAACGAGTTGCATGGGTACAATGCCCTCATCTGTGCCCTACAGTCGGATGTCAAGAAACTACAGACGAAGGCTCTATTTCTGATCAGCAACGTGTGCACTGATTTTCCTGACCAATGTGCCACGTACTCAAGTATGGGGATATCTCACCAGGTTCTGTGAATTTGAGCTGCTTATCTTCGGCGAATACTATAAGTATTCGACAATCAATATGAAATCACAGTTCAAAGCGCGTCATCTCTCCGTTTCTTTTACCGCGTTACCCCTCACGCAGTTGCTGTCATTCTGTTACGTGACGGATCACGCGGAACATGACGTCACGATTCATCACGCGTTACGTGTACTGCTCCTGCTCGTCCGGGGTAGTCACTTGCAACTGTCGGCCGATGCATCACGGACACTGACGGATCTTCTATCTAAACTAGGTAAGTACCATTTGTCAATCCTCATGGTTAAGATGATGCTATTTGACGGGTGTTAGGACTTCTTTCCAGAAAATTCTATGATTTCCATCCCTCTGTTCTTCAGATAAAGATCGTCACAGTGAGCAGGGTGAGATGTGCTCGGAGCTGATCAGACTATCACAATCGTCCTCCCCGGCCAACTCGGCCGAGAGGTAACACTACTCTCTCTCAGGGTATTATTGTAGCACCAGGTATCAGGTGATACAGAATCATCATAGACTCTGGTGTTGGCAGGGCTTTTTATGTACTTTAGAGGCGTGTTGCGCACGCACAGNATAGGAGTACATGGTATTGAATTTACTGACGGACGAAGGGGTATCTTAGACGTTTAGACTTGGTCATGCATTGCAGTCTTAGGTGATGTAAATTCGGTTTTCGGAACTGTGAGGTTCATTATTGATGATATACCGAGTGAAATAATGTTCAACATGCCTTATATATATCTTAGTCCTAGCTTATTTAACCCTAGCTTTTCAACGATCATTTTAGCATTTTGACTCGTATTCCGAATCCTTTGTTCCAGTACCTCTAAAGACTTCGTTTTACAAGTTAAACAAGTTTCATTTTTTACTTCATGAATAGAATAAACTGATCCCTGCTTGCAATATTTCCACAGCTTCAGATATTGTACTTTTTGTACAAGTTTCCTGATGGAACGTCCGTACACATACAGTTAAACCTCAGATTTTCCTACTCACTGTCAGCTTTCAGATGAGACGCAGTTTCATATTCTCAGTATCAGTTGCCGAAAACATTGATATTATTGCATCCTGTCAGTTTTTTTCTCACTGTGCCTGAAGAAGCTTGTCACACCGGTCATGGTTGAAAATTGGTTGCTGCACCAATAATTGGTTGCTCTGCTGGTGGCTGTCTGGTCACTATAGTAACCGCTCTGGTAACTGATTGTTGCTCCGAAACACGGTGATCTCGAAAGACATGGGATGCTGTTTCACTCGAGCTGTGAGCAGTAACTTCTCCCTGAACTCTCTCCCAACTGACCTGCCCAGTGTCCTGCTCCTCGGGCTGGACGGGGC
Organism: Beroe ovata; assembly: GCA_946803715.1. Classification (NCBI taxonomy): domain Eukaryota; kingdom Metazoa; phylum Ctenophora; class Nuda; order Beroida; family Beroidae; genus Beroe; species Beroe ovata. Next base: position 140,269 of record CAMPET010000133.1, read on the forward strand.
TGGGAAGTCCAGTATATTCTACCGTCTCAAGATCAACCTGTTCCTGTCCACCCAACCGACGAGGGGATACAATGTGGACGTTGTTTCTCCTGTTAAAGGTCGGCGGAATAAATGCCCCCTTGCTTTGATTATTTTGTGCCGGATACTTAATGTGGATGTGCTTATTGCAAACGTGGAGATGCTTATTGCAAATGTGGAGGTGCATGATCGTATTCAAGCTGGACTGACAGCTGCGCGACTAATAGCACATGTCTCAACTTTTCCCTGTTACAGGACTGAAGTTCATAATGTGGGATGTGGGCGGACAGGATCGTCTCCGTGCTATGTGGAACCATTACTACTCATCCTGTAAAGCTATCATTTTCGTTGTGGACAGTACAGATTCCCACAGATTCTCCGTGAGTTATTTTGCAGTCCTCACAGTATAGTCCATGTCACGATGGGTCCTCATGGATGATTCGATAATAGGTACCTCGAAAGGGGTGGGAAGTTTCTGGTTTTGGTAAGAAAACAAACCTCACACCGGCAGGAAGTAAGGACAGTTTTACACGAGATTATGTCCGATCCATCCATGCCTGAATCCATACCAGTTCTGGTCATGGCGAACAAGCAGGACGTGCAGTGTGCCTTCCCTCCTGAACAGATAGCACAGCATCTCGACACACATATCATAGAGAGGTGTGTATGAATGTCACTGATCTGTGAATTTTGACACATATCTGTCAGAATTTGTCCAATATACTTGTTCAGTTTTGATGTTCTGAGAGTTGCGCTTATGTCTCAGTTTACCTGCAGGATACGAAGATGTGAAGTAATTGGTACTTCAGCATTCAATGGGAACGGTATCGACCAAGCTATGATAGAGTTAAAGAAAGCGTTGAGAGATACAGATGAACAAACTGGCTGGGTTTGATGAACTTTCATATGGCTCTTACTTAATCCATCGCCCTAATTTTATCATGTGACTCAGGTTTTTTCGGTTTCCTGACCCATCCCAAACCCTAAAAATACGTCGATTCATGTCTGTTTTACCGAAAAAGAGACAAAAATAAGAATTTTCAAAAAATTAGGGCGATGAATTAAGTACGAGTGCTTTCATGTAGTTTCATCTTGATTTTGATTTGTCAATTGTATTTTTTGTGGGTGTTTCTTATGTAAAATGTCCTTGAGTATGTCTGATTCTGTTTAAGGTTTATCAATCATGTGATTCATTCCATTCTGATATTTCGCAGATAAATCCGTCTGTCAGAACTGAATTTCCCACGCCGCGCGCGCATACGGATGTGACGCGCAGCACAGCACGCGCGTAAGTACGTACGTACGTACGGCAATAAAACGCGCGATACGGATATGATGCAGTGTTTAGCACAATTGAATTGTTGCCGCGCAGTCCAATCATGAGATATCAAAACATAAGATTGCCACATGGTATGAAAACTGTCACAACATAGGTTCTAAAAGACCACAGTAAAACGTCTTTATTCACATACGAACAATGGCATAAGAATAGAAATATAGTTTTTACACTCGTGAATATAGTTTATTTCACCTCCAATCTGTTACTGAATATTAGGTCATATCATTGATTCCAGTTCTCGCAAATCGTCGATAAAAATAAGAAGTTGTCACACAACGAAGTTTGATTTGGAAAAGCAGCTTCTAAACCACCTTTTATATTATTACAACTTTACAGGATAAAAATACTCGCACTCAATTAAAAAAGTAGTAATACAAGTCAATCGTCCTCAATGATACTGTGAAGTGTCCTGGTTATGGAAAAGAGTATCTCATTGTAGTCCTCAGGCGAGGTACTAGACCGGAAATGCAGTATGAACTCGCATATCCGGGCAAAGGGCGGTCTGTGTTCAGGCGATGGGCAGCAACATTGCAGGATAACCGACAGGAATGGTTCAGGGCAATCACTGGGTATGAGTTCCCTGAATTTGCCCTCGTCCAGACCCCAGTCGTCGGATTTGCGGGGCAAGATGTCCGGGTCTGCTTTAATCCGTGCTATCAGTTCACACATCACTATACCGTACGAGAAAATGTCGACCTGGGGTAGAGAAATGGGAGTATAGATGAGTTATAGATGTGGGGAAATGTGAGCTCGAGCCAAGAAGTTTATGATACAAGAAATGAGTGGAACTGCAAGCCATCCATTGGACCTACTTTGGAATCGTAAGGTTTGTTATCAATCATTTCAGGCGCCCTCCAATAGTAGCCTCCAACAGCATCATTTCGCCGCTTCCCTGTTGTAACTTGCGTTATAGCCGTACATAATAAGGTACTTTTGTTAAACAAAGGAGACAGAATATTACATTGATGCTAAATCTGAATTCTCCACATCATTCGTATAATTTGTTGGATTAGTCACATTTTGACGAAGTGGAGAATTATTGAGAGTCGTGTAACGCTGTTCATTAGTCCACATAGTGTCATAAATGGCAAGTACATGGTAATCGCATAGTATTGTGTGTGTGTGTGTGTGCGTGTGTTTGTGAGTGTGTGTGTACTGTGTGTGTGTTAGTTTGTTTCTGTGTGTCTCAGTTTGTACATCACACCATGTCGTGTACATGAGTTTAAAATGATAGTTAATACGATTTTGCGTCACTCAAAATACCTAATACGAATTAAAAATACAAAGCTCTGTGGAAACTGAAAAGTATGACATACCTTTACATAGTGCATAATATGAAAGCAGATCTTCGCTTTTTTATTTCGTGTAGAACTATGCCTAAACAATATCCAGTCATAAACGCCAAAATTGTTGGCGAGTGCATCGTTATATGAATCGCAAACGTAAACAACAACAATTATACACCTCTCTTACTTCCTTCTTGTCAACACTATACACAGTACAAACTGAAAAAACAACTTTCACGCATGTGTAAACGGTAGCATACAAGCAAAGTGTACGTTTAGCAAAATTCTCATGGCTACTCATACATTTTTTAACTGAGCGAATGGTTCCCTTTTGGGTTTTAGGTGTCAAACTTATTCAGCAATCCACATTCCACCCAATAATTAGTCACACATACCTATAACAGTTGCAGCTACAGTATTTACAGAATTCCACGGGAGTTAATTATTTGGTGATGTTTACAGTCGATTTGAGTTACTGTACAGTGTGGTTCAGTTACAGTCAATTTCAGTTACAGTGTGTTTCAGTTACAGTGTGTTTCAGTTACAGTTTACGTCACGAAAAAGAGTTACACGGACACGTGTGTTACAGTTTTACACAAGAGTTTGTAACAAGAGTTTTGGTGTAACAGGGTGTTACATCCTGTAACAGCTGGATGTTACCTGGTGCAATGGGAGGTGACAGGAAAGTGGTGTTATAGTGTGTTGTGTGGTGGTACTGGGCCAGACCAAAGTCAGCCACGACCACACTCCCATTACCCCGTAGTAGACAGTTCTTGCTCGTCAAGTCTCGGTGTATTATCTGAAAATACGGATATGTGACTGAGTATGTGTGTGTGTGTGTGTGTGNNGTGTGTGTGTGTATGTATGTGTATTGTGTGTATGTGTGTGTGCGGCAGTTTTTTCTACGATGTCCCTGTTGCTAGAATATCGTGAAAAGGAAAACGCAGTTTCCGAATCTTTTCCCTTGAAGAATTCCTCGTTAACATCTATAATTTCTAGACGTGTACACACAAAGCTTGCCCCACATCAAAGTGATACTACTTTATCAGCTGTAATCTGAAACTTGTTCGAAACTCAATATTTCATTTCAAGAGGGACGAGACACAGCTAAATTTCCAGCTTTCTCCGTGAGATAACAGGAAACTCCGTCTTGTTTGGAAACTTCGAACAGGAAGCAAAGGACTGCAGATTAGTGCTAAATTGTCATGGCTCGTTAATTTGAAATATGTAATCACCACTGATGACTGATGACGAATATGACAGCTATTATATAACTTGACCGCACCTCTCAGTTACTAGATACTACACATCGTGTAATGGTATACATTATACATACATGATTTAGTGTACAGTACACGTCATGTATATTGTATAGTTTGTGTGGTGTGTATACATGATTGCACGCATTGCACACACACAGCACCCTGGCCCACCCTGGTGGCTGGTACATAGAGCGGAACATGCCCCCAAAACAATGTACACGATATTGAGGCCTGGTAGTCGCATATAATTACTCAATGTGCCGCGAGAGAGAGCACAGGCCGAACCGGGATCAATGCACGCATTCTGAAAATCTCACTGGTCTTATTACCAGCAGCTAGCTAAGCCATTAAAAATCCTGAAATTTCTGATGTGGGCATTTGAAAATCTGTGGAGGCGCCATGCAGAGTGTAATTTAGCTATCATGGTAATGGTCTTCACTCATTGGACCGCTTCATGGATGACTAGGTAATGTGTCATAGTGAATTGATGAATGGATATATAGCTCAAAGAATGGACATTGTAGTGAGAGACAAATGGGTGGAAAGTGGAATCATGNTACTTTATCAGCTGTAATCTGAAACTTGTTCGAAACTCAATATTTCATTTCAAGAGGGACGAGACACAGCAATATTTCCAGCTTTTTCCGTGAGATAACAGGAAACTCCGTCTTGTTTGGAAACTTCGAACAGGAAGCATAGGACTGCATATTAGTGCCAGATTGTCATGGCTCGTTCATTTGAAATATGTAATCACCACTGATGACTGATGACGAATATGACAGCTATTATATAACTTGACCGCACCTCTCAGTTACTAGATACTACACATCGTATAATTGTATACATACATGATACAATGTACAGTGTACAGTACACGTCATGTATATTGTATAGTTTGTATGTTGTGTATACATGATTTGAGTTGCACGCATTGCACACACACCCTTGTGGCTGGTACATAGAGCGGAACGTGCCCCCAAAACAATGTACACGCACGATATTGAGGCCTGGTAGTCGCATATAATTACTCAATGTGCCGCGAGAGAGAGCACAGGCCGAACCGGGATCAATGTACGCATTCTGGAAATCTCACTGGTTTTATTACCAGCAGCTAGCTAAGCCATTAAAAATACTGAAATTTCAGATGTGGGCATTTAAAAATCTGTGCAGGCGCCATGCAGAGTGTAATTTAGCAATCATGGTAATGGTCTTCACTCATTGGACCGCTTCATGGATGACTAGGTAATGTGTCATATATTGAATTGATGAATGAATATATAGCTCAAAGAATGGACATTGTAGTGAGAGACAAATGGGTGGAAAGTGGAATCATGTATTGTGCCCACACATGTCGATAGTGAGGATATTCGAAAAGTTGCATGGGCATATGACATGGGCAAGTCATATCGGCACACATGACATGGGCACATGATATGGGCTGTGTGAGAACACTCTCACCTCTTTAGAGTGAAGGTAAGCCATGCCGGAACTGACATCGAGTGCGATTTGTAACCTCTGTGTCCACGGAATTGGGGTTTCTAAATTCTTGATGAGTTTTCTAAGAGTCCCGCCGTCAATGTATTCTGTGATGGGGTGATGGTAGGGACTCACTTTTGTAATATATCATACACAGATAGATAACCTTATCTTTTCAGATAAGCGGGATACAATATTTCAGCATGCACTTCGTGTACAATGGCTTGTTATAGAACTGTTAACATTTAGTAGACACACATTAGAACCAGGTACTGACTTTTAACTGGATAAAATGTGGAGAAAAACAACATGTGTGTGTGTGTGTGTGTGTGTGT